>JAKOGI010002688.1:32500-52500 GCA_029747015.1 Carnegiea gigantea | reverse complement strand
TAACTGTACAAATATAGTTTTGGGAGTGAACTTGGTGGAACGGGGGAATCTCTAAGGAGTTTAAATAAAAAAAGAGTGCGTTCTATGAAAAAGAATTTCGTCGTGAGAGGCAATAAACTTAATAGCCGTTATGGTCATACATTTTAAATTGGCTAAGATATCGTGCTTAAAGACAATAAGATGTGTTTAAGCATCTCGGATAAGTATATTGAATAGACAAGGCATAAATCAAGTATTTCACCACCCAACCTACAGTTGGGAATTAACGAGATTCTCTGTCATTCAGAAAGAAGAAAGGAAGATCCCTATGCATATCCTATGCTTATTTATTGAATGAGTGTTTGAATGAAATTGTAAGTAAGGAATGGGTATATTCCCACAACGCATCATGCATTAAAGCTTTGAATGTGCATAACCTATGAAAGAAGATTCAATGCATAGTTCATGTTGACCGTTTATGTGCTTGAGTGCTTGGTTATTTAGGGACCTAAAAATGAGTTTGAGAGGCTAAATGAAGTTTATGGGTAATAATCCGTCCTTGGGGACTATGATTGCCTAATACGATAGTAATACATAAGTATGTGACATGTGGCTATTAATGGTATTATTGCCCATTGCGATTTTTGTTTTAAGGAGTCGAGAAATACTCACTGAGCCTGTGGTTGCTCATGCCACTACTCTTTCCTGTTTTTCCCCAGGTTTGCATTATGACAAGTGGAAGCCAAGTCACTTATGCAAAGATGAAGTTTGTCCTTGCTTGCAAGGTGTCATGTGTGCCTATTTGATCGGCTCTTACATGTTTAACGAAGTTATATAATGCATTCCTAGAATTATAAATGTTTGTAATCTACACACTTTAGTTCATGTAATGCATGATGTTTTATGAGTCGCCCTGTATGGCTATGTGAGCCAATCATCTTATTAGTCAGTTATCTTTTTTTATTGAAGTTGTCTATATTTTGGGATACAAACCCCCAGTACTCCGGTTGTGTGAACCATTAAGTTGTATCTTTTATTCCTTCTTTATTAATGAACTATATTGTTTGATGTACTTCAAGCGAGTAGCTTGTTGAATTATAAATTCCGGTGTGTAGCCATTGACCTTATTTTAGAATGTTTCATGCTTCCGTTGATTACAGGGTTTTATTGTAAGGTTTTAAACCTAGAAATGGTTAGTGTTTAGAGGAAATTCTTTCCGCTTCGAACCAGAAATTAAGTAGGAAGTAAGAAAACATAACACTTCTTGCCCTAGGGGCTAGGGATGTTACAAGATGGCATCAAAGCAAGGTCCTGCGACCATAGGCCGTGAGCTGAGTCATCCATCTCATATAGTGGCATAGGAACGCATTCACGATGATGTGATGTATGCCTGACTTCTGTGCAAATGTGAGTCTTATGTGAACATTGGTGCGTTTAGTTAGTTGTGTACGGCTTGAGTGAGCTGATTGGTTGGATGAATGAACCATTTGCTAAGGTATAGGCCGAGTGACTCGTATTCTCATGGATGAGTTAAGTTTTAGCTTAATCGAAAATTATTTTGCATATACGCCTGGCGATTTGAATGAAAAGTTTTAAGTGCACATGGTTTGAACTCAGACAACTGAGGGTGTTTTAACTCCAAGCTCGTTATTGCCCCTTAAGTACGATTTGCTCCTCGGGCCTGGGAATAGAGTGAGCTGATGCACTAAAGCTAGAAGCAGTTAAACCATCCTCCTTTTAAAACATTGAGGCTTTAAAGATTAAGACCCTTCCTAAATAGTGAGTTAAGGTTTTTCTTTCGCATTTAAAACCTTTCTAATTATTTGGTTAGCCTTGTGGTTGTGTCCGAGGACTTGCATTTATCTTACATTGATGTTTCGAATACCTACATATCAATATGCATTCGTTGCTTGATGTGTTCATGACAAGTTGTTAGCAAGTAAATAAAGATTGTTTCTTGACTAAAAGTCCTTTTAAATGATGCCCCTTTTTACGTAATTTCTCATTTACTAAAGGAACTCTGTGAGAACTTCATGCACACACATGTCAATAGGGGTGACTGTGATAGAGTCTAGTTGATTGTTGCGTAAGTGTTTTTCCTAGCCTTCATATATGTGCCATTAATGCTGAGATAAGGTCCTAGCCTGAATTATCATTTACGTTATGAGTCTTCCTTGTTTTCCAATATAAAACCACGGTTATTCACGAATTGGCTAAGCGTTATGCTCATCACAGCATGAAATGCTATTCTTAAAATAGGATTGATAGTGTCCTGGCTATATAAACCCCAATACACCTAAAATGGAGATATAAGGGAGAACCTGATAGACTTTGGAGTTGTTACACCACATGCATCTCCTTATTATCTTTTGGGCTGACAATCTATACCTTTTCAATATCTTCTTAGGTATTAACACCAAGTGTAAAAGTCAGAATGCCTATAGTAGAAGGCATAACCTTTCCATCTGTACCGGGAGTTCCTCTGACCTCAACAATTGCCTTTTGAGACAAATGTGTTGTAAAACCCCAATGTATATCCGTAGGACCAATAATGTCGTTCTTCATACCCCTGTTGGTTGATCAATGCCTAACTCTAAACATTTTGGACAAAACTCAAGGAATAATCTCAGCTCAGGTTTTAAATGAGGGTTGCACTCATGTATACTTGTGCAGATGTCTTTTCGTAGGACACTACTAGGAGCCCGAACGCTTTAAAGCATAGTCATAGCATTGTGTGCAGCCTACAATCATAGAAGCTTATATGGTTATTTAAGTTTTTTTTTCATAACCAGCTATGTGTTTTACGAATGAATTGTTGCACTTCATTGGGTTTGCTTCGCTTGAGTTTGAATAAGCGCATGGCTGAATTGATTAAATAATTTAAACTTTTGTAATTCATAGCAAGGTATGATCTTTGAGCCGTTATTTGCACTCCATAGATTCTATGATCTTATGCTATAGCTGAATAACTGCATACGTACGTATTTAAAGTACGATACAATGACCATAGGAACTTGCATTTGCAAATTGCCTTTGTTTTCTATATTGTTCAGAGTGGCGCAGCGGAAGTGTAGTGGGGCCATAACCCACAGGCCCCAGGATTCATCAAGAAGCATAACCATTCATTTGTGTGAATCTATGACTTAAGGGACGATCAGTCCCAGGAAGGGGACTTTAAGGAGAGACTCCCCACCATCAACTTACATTCTGCCTTAGAATTTCGTTCCCAAAGTTGTTCTTATCGACACGTTATGCTAGTTGCTATTCGTGGTTCTTATTCTTTAGTGCTTTGTTATAGACCCTACGTGATGTCAATGTGAATCCGAGTGTTACACTAAGTTCCTTCATTGTCAATGTGACGTAATATGATGTCTATATTACTTTAAGTGTAATGTGGTAGCTTCCTGATCAAATAATTTTACCTTAGAATGATCTGAAATGTTCGTGCCTTTGAATGAAACAGACTAAGTTAACTAGCTTCATATGAACTTAACGTGTTCTATATAGGATGCCATGAATGAAAGACCTAAAAATTAGCTAGGGTTGATCTATGAATATAGGAGTGTCACTGCATATGTTTCCCTCTTGGGAATTACTTGCTATATATGTGTTTGGACGAGTTCATGCTGCTTATGATCCTTGGGCCTGGGAATGCTGAGTCGTTAAGCCTATACGATGTCATTATGCTAAAGATTATGCTACGTGATGCTACGTGACGCTCATGTAATGACCGTACTACTTTAATGTGTTATAAAAGTCTCCAGGTTAACCATTTTGATTCTAAAGGTGATTTAAACTTAAGTTTTGGAAGAAGAAACTACCTGTATATAACCATAAGATGTTAAGGCCCAATTATCATACCATTAGAAGCTCACTCATGGATGCATGTACATGAAGTTGTTAGTCATAATGCCAATAATGTTTAGGAAATTAAAGGCATGTGTTCCTTTTAAAACAAGCTTAATATGGCTTTCCACGCACACTCATGTGCCCCTCTTCGATGTGATTTGACCTCGACGCCTAAATAGAGTGAGTAGATGCTTAAAAAGGATTGGCAAGGAGGAGACTGGATACCATAAGCCTTTTTCTTTTGATTAAAAGGACGTAGTGGATTGCTAAATGAAACCTTTTTGGAATCTCACCATGTAGATCATAGAATGTATGAGTGCATCTTGCGTTTGCTTAAACTGTGAGCTTTAGAATTTTGAGGACGAAATTCTGTTAATAGGGGAAGAATGTCACACCCGCATTCTTTATTTTTCGTTAAGTTGATTGTATCATCTTTTTACGTTATAAAATCATATTTTAGTAATTATACGGGTTAAATTATTACTGATGTGCTTACGTGAACGATAATTTTATTAAAAAGAATATTTTTATTGCTATTAATATTATTATTAGTTCAAAAATGTTACAATGATTTTTAGTAAGCGTTAATAAGGATTATTAACGGGTACTAAATCGAGTAGGAACATGAGTACGATTAGCTTGTTAATCTTAGAATTAGTTTCGTTGTTTGTTGAATCGAACCTTGATGTATTTGGGATTGAATAATCGACGAACGTTAGTATTAATGTTTGAATTTAGGCTAAAGAGGTATGAAAACTGGGTTGAGTAATGTTAGATGATCGGGACTCATTAGAACAACCAAACCAATAAAAAATGCAAAAAAAAATAAAAATGAAAGGGGCTAAAGCCCCTATTTGATTTTCTAATAGAGAGCAAAAAGGGGGGCATGGGTTCTGCTTCCCATTCTTAGTGATCCCCCAAAATCCAAGAGAGGGAGAGGGGTGAAGGAGCAGGTAAGGGGTCGAGGGACGCATGTGGATGGTTGCCGGCCACTGGTGCGACCCTTTGCACAACTTCCTGGCGACCACCGCGAAAATAAAGAAAAATCGGGTGAGAGAGAGAGGGACCGCGAGACACAGAGAGAGATTGAGACCACACATCATCGACGCTAGGGGGCAACGGCTAGGCATCACTAACAAGGTGTTTCTGATGAGGGTCAAGTTCGGCGACCACCATAGTAGCAGTAGAGACCCAATCGAGCGCGTCAAAAATCGGGTTCAGGCAAGGCTGATTCAAATTGGTGGCTAAGCTGTAAAAATGGGACAAATTTCTGGGTTTTCAAGCATCCAAATCAGTCCTAGAATCCCTTAGAATGGGTCCATAGCTTGGAGTCGAGGTGGCTATTTCTCACCCTCTAATTATTAGTAACTTCGAAAGTGTTTTAGCCTTTAAGTGTGATGGATGACGGCTTGGGACTAATTAAATTGATTGGGATTCTGCATGTTCTATTTCAATTGAATTCGGTTTAAATCGATGCATGCTAGTTTAGAATTAGCCAGATGAATTGGACTGATTTTTATGCCTAAGTTGCCCTAAATCGATTTATGTTAAGTTTAGTTACTTTATGCCTGAAAATAACTTCGAATCGATATATGTTAGTTTAGTTACTCAATGCTTATAAGTGGATTTGAAATAACCAAAGAATGGTTTGAATTGATTCTTGTTAAATTAACTAATTCATGGTTGAAAGTAGCTTCGAAACAACCCAAGAATGCTTCGAATCAATGTATGCCAAGTTTGTTGATTCAAGTTTGAAAATGGCCTTTGAAATGACATAAGAATGACTTAAGTCGATGCATGCCAATATGATTAATTCATGCCTGAAATGATCTTGAAAACGACCTAATAACCTTGGTTAGTTGAAATAGATATGGAAGCCTTAATGTGACTAAACTGTGCTTTAAAAATGGCATGAATTGGGCCGCTTATTGCTTTGAATCGATGCCCGTTCAGTGAGTTAATCCGTGCTTGAAAGTAACTCCGAAAAGAACTAAGAATGCCTTGAATTGAGGCTTGTTAAGTTAGTGAAATTATGCTTGAAAATGACTTAAACTTGGCATGCTTACTTCCTGTTTGTGAAACGTGAACGCAAGCGAGTTTCACACCCTATTAGTTTGTTTTAGTTCATTAAGCACTTCATTTGAGTCAATGGAATGTAGACACATATATAAATAAATATATATATATATACATATATATATATACACATATACACATATATATATGATACATATATATATATATATATATATATATATATATATATATATATGCTTATATATGCTATATCGAGTCGCTGGATGGTTACTGCTCGCTCGGTAAGTTCATACGTAGTTATTTCATTTGACTTTCATGATGATATGCTATGGTTACAGAATTGGAAAACGAGTTGGTAGTTGGATGGCTTGAGGATGAACTAATGAGAGTTTTGAGGTTCTTTGTGGTTGTTGTTATGTGAGGAGGGACCTTGGGTTGTGATTGATCGCAATCGTGTGGATTGTGAGGCCATGTGTGGCATATTCCGGTAAGTTGATTATGATGTGTTTGAATGTGTTGCATGCAAACATGCCCTTCCCTTTATGCCATTAAGTTTCATCTTGCGAGTGAGAGGAAGTTTGAAAAAGAAGGTTTTCATGGTTGTAACTAATAATAGCCATAACTACTAGCGATTGGTGGCCTATTTTAACTATATAAATACAGTTTTAGTTGTGAAGCTGCTAGGAACAGGGAATCCCTAAGGAGTTGAAATAAAAAGAGAGTGCGTTGCATGAAAAAGGATTTTGTTGTGAGAGGCAGCAAACTTAATAGCCGTTATGGCCATACACTTTGAAGTGGCTAAGATATCGGTGCCTAATAGACAATAACATAGGAGTGAACTCGCTGGAACAAGAGAATCCCATGGGGGTGTACCTGCTTGTACAGGAGAATCCCTAACCTAGGGAGTGGTCCCAGTACTAGGAAGCCATAGAGACCCTGACGAGGGTGAAGGTCCAATTTAGTTGCCATCCCGAGAGGAAGAGCTTAGCATGAGCAATAGTCTCACTAGGGGTTGAGAATAGATCGCACCCAACTAGCACATTATGATGATCTTATGCCCAGAGTATTTTTCCAATAAGTAAGAAAAATAGTCGGTATTTTGCCAATTTAAGTATCTCAGAAAGAAAGCAAGTTTTTAAGGACCATTAAGAGACCAGTTGAAATGAGATTCGAACAGTTTTTAAGGGTCATTAGAGGACCACTATAAAAGAGATTCCGTTTCAAGAATATGAGCCTCATGAGGCTAAGAAAAAGCGTTTTTACGAGCCTCACGAGGCAAAGTAAAGTGTTTTCAAAAAAAGAAAGAAAGATTTTTGTGCATATCTTGTGATTAAGATTCTAAATACCATATGAATGAAATTCTAAGTAAAGCATGGCCACATCCTTGTAATGTATCGAGTATATAAGTTTGAAGGTGCATCTTTTGTGCAAGAAAGTTCCTTACATAATCTCTACTCTGTGTATTCAAGCATCTCGCATAAGTAAATTAGATAGACAAGGCATAAATAAAGTATTCCACCACTTAACCTATTGTTGGGAATTAATGAGATTCTCTATCATTCAGAAAGAAGAAAGGAAGATCTCTATGCATATCCTGTGCTTATTTTGTGAATGAGTGTTTGAATGAAATTACAAGTAAGCCATGGCTATATTCCCATAATGAATCATACATTTGAGCTTTGAATGTGCATAATGTAGGAAAGAAGATTCAGTGCATAGTTTCTGTTTCCCGTTTATGTGCCTGAGTGCTTGGTTTTAAAGAGATTTGGTTATTCAGGGACCTAGAAATGAGTTTGAGAGGGTAGAACGGAGTTTATGGGTAATAATTCATCCTTGGGGACTATGATTGCCAAATACGATAGTAATACATAATTACGTCATTTGTGACTATTAATGGTATTATTGCCTACAACGGTTTTGGTTTTAAGGAGCTGGGAAATACTCACTGAGTGTGTGGTTGCTCATCCCATTACTCTTTCTTCTTTTTCCCTAGGTTTGCATTATGATAAGTAGAAGCCAAGTCACTTATGCCAAGATGGAGTTTATCCTTACTTGCAAGGTGTTATGTGTACCCATTTGAAGGGGTCTTACATGTTTAATGAAGTCAGGTGATGTATTCCTAGAATTGTAAACGTTTGCAAACTACACACTTTAGTTAATGTAATGCATGATGTTTTTGAGTCGATCTGTATGGCCACGTGAGCCAACCATCTTATTAGTCAATTGCCTTTTTTATTGAAGTTGTCTATATTTTGGGATGCAAACACGTAGTACTCTGGTTGTGTGAACCATTGAATTGTATCTTTCATTTCTTCTTCATTAATGAACTATATTGTTTGATGTATTCCGAGCGAGTCGCTCGTTGAGTTATGAACTTCGGTATGTAGCCATTGAGCTTATTTTAGAATGTTTTATGCATCCATTGATTGCAGGGGTTTATCGTAAGGGTTTTAGCCTAGAAATGGTCAGTTTTTAGGAGAAACTCTGTCCACTTCGCACAGAAATTAAGTAGGAAGTAAGAAAACGCAACACTCCTGGCGCTAGGGCCGTGGGTGTTACAAGATGGTATCAGAGCAAGGCCCTGTGATCATTGGTCGTGATCTGAGTCTTGCATCTCATATATTTGCCTAGGAACGCGTTCACGATGATGTGATGTATGCCTGCCTTGTGTGCAAACGTGAGTCTTATATAAAAGTTGGTGCATTTAGTTAGTTATGCGTGGCTTGACTGAGCTAATTGGTTGGATGAATGAACCATTTGCTAAGGTGCTGGCCGAGTGACTCATGTTCGTGTGGAAAAGTTAAGTTTTAGCTCAATTGAAAGTTATTTTGCTTATACGCCACGGAGATTTGAATCAAAAGTTTTAAGTACACATGGTTTGAACTCAGACAACTGAGGTTGTTTTAACTCCAAGCTCGTTCTTTCCCCTTTAGTATGATTTGCTTCTCAGGCTCCATAATGGAGTGAGCAGATGCACTAAATGGTTAGTAGGGAAAGAACTAGAGGTAGTTAAACCATCCTCCTTTTAAAACATAGAGGCTTTAAAGGTTAAGACCTTCCTAAATAGCGAGTTAAGGTTTTTCTTTCACATTTAAAACCTTCCTAATCATCTAGTTAGGCCTTATGGTTGTGTCTGAGGACTTACATTTATCTTGCATTGATGTTTTGAATACCTACATATCAATATGCATTCGTTGCTTGATGTGTTCATGACAAGCTGTTAGTAAGTAATTTAAGATTGTTTTCTTGACTAAATGTCCCTTTAAATAATGCCCCTTTTTACTTAATTTCTCATCTACTAAAGGAACTATGTGAGAACTTCGTACACGTGCATGTCAATATGGGTGATTGTGATAAAGTCTTGTTGATTGTTGCCTAAGTGTTATTCTTAGCCTTCGTATATGTGTTATCAATGCTTAGATAAGGTCCTAACCGAAATTGTCATTTAGGTAAGGAGTTTTCCTCGTTTTCCAATATGAAACCACGGTTAGTCACGAATGAGCTAAGCGTTACGCTTATCACACTATGAAACGCTATTCTCAAAATAGGACCGATAGCGTCCTGGATATATCAAACCCAATACACCTAAAATGGAGATATAAGGTAGAACCTCACAGACTTTGGAATTGTTATACCACATGCATCTCCTTGTTATCTTTTTATGCCGACAATCTATACCTTTTCAATATCTTCTCAAGTATTAACACCAAGTGTAAAAGTCAGAATACCCATAGTAGAAGGCAGAACCTTTCCTTCTGCACCAGGAGTTCCTCAGACCTCCACAATTACCTTTTGAGACAAATGTGTTGCAAAACCCCAATGTATATCTATAGGTCTAATAATGTCATTGTTCATACAATCTGTTGGTTGATCAATGCCTAACTCCAAACAGTTTGCACAAACCTCGAGGTATAATCTTGACCTTAGGTTTTAAGTGAGGGTTGCACTCATGTACACTTGCCCAGATGTCTTTTCGTAGGACACTACTAGGAGCCCGAACGCTTTAAAGCATAGTCATAGCATTGCATACAGCCTAATACCATTGAAGCTTATATGGTTGTTTAAGTTCTTTACTCATGGCCAACTATGTGTTTTATGAATGAACTATTGTACTTCTTTGGGTTTGCTCGGCTTGAGTTTGAATAAATGCATAGCTGAATTGACTAAATAATTTAACCTTTGTAATTCATACTAGTGTATGACCTTTGAGTCATTATTTGCACTCCATGGATTATATGATCTCGTGCTATAGTTAAATAACTGCATACGCACGTATTTAAAGTACGATACAACGACCATAGGAACTTGCATTCGTATATTACCTTTGTTTTCTATATTGTTCAGAGCAGCGCAGCGAAAGCATAGTGGGGCCAACCCATAGGCCTCAGGATTCATCTAGAAGTATAACCATTCATTTGTGTGAATCTATGACTTAGGGGACGATCAGTCCAAAAAAGGGGACTTTAAGGAGAGCCTCCCCACTGTTAAAGCCATCGACTTACATTCTACCTTAGCATTTCGCTGCCAAAGTTGTTCTTATCGACATGTTATGCTAGTTCATGCTATTCGTGGTTCTTAATCTTTAGTGCTCTAGTATAGATGCTCTGTGATGTCAACGTGAATTCGAGTGTTACACCAAGTTCCTTCATTGTCAATGTGACGTAATATGATGTCTTTATTACTTTAAGTGTGATGTGGTAGCTTCCTAATCAATTGATTTTACCTTAGAATGATCTGAAATCTTCATGCCTTTGAATGAACCTGACTAAGTCAACGGCCTTCATACGAACTTGACATGTTCTATATAAGCCGCCATGAATGAATGACCCTAAAACTAGCTAAGGTCGATGTATGAATACAGGAGTGTCAGTGCATATGTTTCCCTCTTGTGAATTACTTGCTATATACATGTTTAGACGAGTTCATACTGCTTATGATCCATGGCCTGAGAATGCTGAGTTATTGAGCCGATATGATGTCATTATGCTAAAGATTATCCTACGTGATGCTACATGACGCTTATGTGATGACCTTACTGCTTTAATGTGTTATAAAAGTCTCCAGGTTAACCGTTTTGATTCCAAAGTTGATTTAAACATACGTTTTAGAAGGAAATTGCTTGTATATAACCATAAGATGTTAAGGCCCAATTGTCATACCATTAGATGCTTACTCATGGGTGCATATGCATGGAGTTGTTAGTCATAATGTCGATAATGTTTAGGAAATTAATGGTATATGTGCCTTTTAAAACAAGCTTAATATGGTTTTCCACCCCAACTCATTTGCCCCTCTTCGATGTGATTTGCCCTCGACGCCTAAATAGAGTGAGTAGACGCTTAAAAAGGATTGGCTAGGAGGAGACTGGATACCATAAGCCTTTTTCTTTGTGTTAAAAGGACATAGTGGTTTGCTAAATGAAACCTTTTTAGAACCTCACCATGTAGATCATAGGATGTGTGTGTGCGTCTTATGTTTGCTTGAACTGCGAGCTTCAGAATTTCGAGGATGAAATTATTTTAAGGGCGGAAGAATATGAAACCTGCATTCTTTATTTTTTGTTAAACAGATTGTATCACCTTTTATGTTATAAAATCGTATTTTAGTAACTATACGAGTTAATGTACTACTGACGTGCTTATCTGAACGATAATTTTATTAAGAGGAATATTTTTATCGCTATTGATAATATTATTATTAGTTCCAAAATGTTATGATTATTTTTAGTAAGTGTTAATAAGGATTATTAACGGGTACTAAATCAAGTAGGAAGTCGAGTACGATTAGCTTGTTAACTGTAGAATTAGTTTCATTGTTTGTTAAATCAAAACTTGACGCATTTGGGATCGAATAATCGACGAACACTAATATTAATGTTTGAATTTAGGCTAAAGAGGTAGGAAAACTGGGTTGAGTAGTGTTAGAAGATTACGATTCATTAGAACAACCAAACCAACACAAAAAAGAAAAAAAAAGGAACAAACGTGGCCCTAGGCCCTATCTGATTTTCTAACAGAGAGCAAAAACAGGGAGTCCTGGAATCTGCTTCCCATTCTCAGTGAGCCCTCAAAATCTGAGACAGGGAGAGAGAGGAAGGTGCGGCTAAGGGGTTTAGGGATGCCGATGGATGGTGGCTAGCCACTGGTGCATCCCATTGCATAACTTCCTGGTGACCATCGTGAAAATAGAGAGAGATCGAGCGAGTGAGAGAGGGACCACGAGATAGAGAGAGATTGAGGCCACACACCATCAACGCCGAGGGGCGACGGTCAGGCATCACCGGCGAGGTGCTTCTGATGTGGGTCGAGTCCGATAACCACGGTGGCAGCAGTAGAGATGCAATCGAGCACGTTAGAAACCGGGTTTGGCCAAGGCTTATTCGAATTGGTGGTTAAACTGCAAAAATGGGAGAAATTTTTGGGTTTTTAAGCATCCAAATCAATCCCAGAACCCCTTAGAACGGGTCCGTAGGAGTCGATGTGGGTGTTTCTCGCCTCTGAAACATTAGCAATTTCAAAAGTATTTTAGCCCTTAAGTGTGATGGATGTCAGTTTAGGATTAATTTGATTGATTGGAATTATGCATGTTCTATTTCAACTGAATTCGGTTTAAATCGATGCATGCTAGTTTAGAATTACTCAGACGAATTGGACTTATTTTTATGCCTAAGGTTGCCCTAAATCGATGTATGTTAAGTTTAGTTAATTGATGTCTGAAAATGATTTCAAATCGATATATGTTAGTTTAATTAATCCGTGCTTATAAGTGGCTTTGAAATAACCTTAAAAGTTTTCGAATCGATGCCCATTAAATTAACTAATTCAGGGTTGAAAGTAGCTTCGCAACCACCCAAGAATGCTTCGAATCGATGTATGTCAAGTTAGTTGATTTAAGTTTGAAAATGGCCTTTTAAATAACATAAGAATGCCTTAAGTTGATGCATGCCAATATGATTAATTCATGCCTGAAATGATCTTGAAAATGACCTAATACCTTTGGTCAGTTAAAACATATATGTAAGTCTTATTGCAATTAAACTATACTTTAAAAATAACAAGAATTGGGCATGCTTATTGCCTTGAATCGATGCTTGTTAAGTTAGTTAATTCATGCTTGAAAGTAACTCCGAAAAGGACTAAGAATACCATGAATCGAGGCTTGTTAAGTTAGTGAAATTATGCTTGAAGATGACTTGAACTTGGTATACATACTTCCTAATTGTGAAACATGAAAGCAAGCAAGTTTCACGCCCTATTAGTTTGTTTTAGTTCGTTAACCACTTCATTTGAGTCTATGCAATGTAGATATATATATATACACACACACATATGCTTATATATGCTGTATCAAGCCATTAGATGGTTACTGCTCGCTCGGTAAGTTTATACGTAGCTATTTCATTTTACTTTCATGCTGATATGCTATGGTTATAGAATTGAAAAATGAGTTGGTAGTCGGATGGCTTGAGGATGAACTAATGAGAGTTTTGAGGTTCTTTGTGGTCAGCATTGTGTGAGGAGGAAAAATGGGTCGTAACTAACCGCAATTGCGTGGATTGCAAGGCCATGTGCAGCTTACTCTGCTGAGTTAGTTATGAAGTGTTTGAATGTGTTGCGTTCAAACATGCCCTTCCCTTCATGTCATTAAGTTACATCTTGCGAGCAAGGGTGAGTTTAAAAAAGAAGGCTTTCATTGTTGTAACGAATAGTAGCCATAAGTATTAGCGATTGATGGCCTATTTTAACTATACAAATAATTTTTGGGAGTGAAGCTGCTAGAATGGGGGAACCTCTAAGGAGTTTAAATAAAAGGAGAGTATGTTGTATGAAAAAGGATTTCGCTGTGAGAGGCAACAAACTTAATAGCTGTAATGACCATACGTTTTGAATTGGCTAAGATATCGGTGTTTAAGGACGATAAGATGTGAGTGAACTTGCTTGAACGGCAGAATCCCATGGGGTGAACCTGCTTGTATGGGAAATCCCTAGCCTAGGGAGCGGTCCTAGTAATGGGAAGCCCTAGAGACCCTGACAAGGGTTAACGTCAAACTTAGTTCCCATCCCGGAAGTAAGAGCTCAACGTAAGCGATAGTCTTACTAGGGGTTGAGAATCGATCTCATCCAACCAGTACATTATAATGATCTTATGCCCAGAGTATTTTCCTAATAAGTAAGAAAGATAGTCTTACTAGGTGTGATGCTTATATCTAACTCACTAACAGTACCAGATTGTTCACCCACTTCCAGTTTATGACAGTCATTCAGAGTGGTGGGTAGGTCCACATAAATTAAGATATCTTCAGTGACATCTTTGAGTGAGCTAGTGCAGGGTGCAAGGCCTGTTGATAGAGATGTAGGAAGGTCACTCTCTTGATCTAGATTAGGCAAACACATCTTTTCATTCAAATCAGGCCTAGTAGAATAAGAGGGTTCAAAATCATCATAGAGACTAATGTCAAGTTTAGGAGATCCTAAACTAGAATCAATCTCACTAGACGTCTCCCTATTTTTATCAAAACATTGAGAATATTCATCAATTCTCACTTTTATAGTCTCCATCATTTGTTCAGTCATATCGTTAATCTTCTTTTCAAAACTTGCACATGTAATATCAATATACTCACGATAAGGACAAGTATAAGCATCATGATCAGGAGATTCACAATAGTCGCACAACACAGGAGGTATATAAGAGTTATATGAGTCATAGGAATTCATAAAGTGATCTGAAGGGTAAGAATTAGCATAAAAATCACACTCTCCATGAGTCGAGTATATAAAAGTCTCATTAGCTTGTTCAAACGCGTAGGTTTCCTACGCTAATTTTTCAAAGAAATCCAAAACTTCATTTTGAGTTTTAGATAATAATTCTATTAAACCTCTAGGAAAAAGTGATTCAATATAACTCCTTGACTCAACATTTAAACCCTCAATAATGACCTCACAAATTTTCCATTTTTGAAAATTATGATTCAGTTGAGCACGATAATCATTAAGCCTTGAAAAATAATTCCAAAAAGATTCTTGCTCATATTGCGGGAAATTGAAAACCGGCATTTTGAAATTTTTAAAGTTTTTCAATTTTTAGGGGTTTTCAATTTTTCAATTTTTTTGGGTTTTTTTTTTTGGCTTTTCAAAATTTTTTCGGATTTTTGAATTTTTTGAAGAAGTGATTAAAATAAGTGACGATTGATACCAAAATGAAGAAATCAACTAAAACAAATCACAACAACTAAGTAACTACTAATAAATCACCAAAATACTGTACAAAAAGAGTAATATACGAAAACAAAAAGATGACCTAATCTCTTGCCGTCGTCCCCAGCAACGGCGCCAAAAATTTGATGGAGATTTTTGAGAGGGTGTGAACTAATTTGAAAAGAAAACCTCAAGCATACAATCGTCATTGTAGTACTTTGAGTGTTGAATCCACAGGGACAACGTGGAGATTACAGTCATTTATAACGAAACGATTTAACTAATTATCCTAATGTGATCTACACTAAACCAAAATTAAATTGTTCAAGGAAAACATAAATGTTCAACTTAAATTAAATAACTAAAATGAACTAAATCTAAGCATTTGACTCACTCTGAGCTTATTAAAGAAACTATGCATTCAACACCTTTCATCATTCAACGCCACTAAAATCAAGAGTTAAACACTAACCAGGGCAACCTAATTACCAAAACCAAAACCAAAAACCAAAACCAAAGCAACTAAAATCTGAAACCACAACTAATTATGAAACTAATTGAGCACATTCAGAATTAACCAAAACCAATACCAAAACCAATGAACCAAAACCAACACCAATTGAGCAGAATTGGAACAGAACATACTCAGGGAAGAAGCAAAATTGAAAGCAACAGTAGGGGAGGGGAAACAGGGCTCGAACCCAAGTAAGTGAATCAAAGCAAAGCAATGGTAAACAGAATGAAGGCAAATGTATACTCACAACGACATTGCAACCAGCTTCAAATGCAAAAGCAATCCAAAAGCAACTCATCGAACCCAGGTGAACCAATCAAACCGAAAGTAGTGGGGGGGGGAACCGAATGAGAACACTCAAATAAACCCCAAAAATTCCTTGCAAATACATCTGAAATCCGTGAATACCATTCGAAAATAACAATGTAAACTAACTACATGAATTCAAATACCCAAAAACAATCGAAATTTGGAACTCAAATTCGAAACCCTAATCTGGAAAAACCGAAAATTAAAATGGAATTAAACTTAAATTCAACCTAAAACTACTCCTAAATTATCTAAACTTAGCCTAAATTTTACCTTAAAAAAAAAACGTCTCCAATGGCTATCGATTTCTTCATATATGCCGAGCCGCCTTCAATCTTCAGCCCTTCGTTCTGTTGCTTGCGTGGACGGTGGGGATGATGACCAGCGTAGGTGGGACGTGGCAACAGTAGCGTGATACCCGATAACAGCTTAGAGAGAGAGAGAGAGGATAACGAAGGGATGGGGATACGAGGTGGGGATGGCGATGGAGTGGAGGTTCTGGGGTCTTCGGGTATGACTTCGGGGCAGAAGGGGAAGTAGCAAAGAAAGACAAAAATGCAAAGGGGAGAGGGTTAAAAGCCCTGAACCGGTTTATTAGAGGTGAACCGGGTTTTTTTCTTTTCTTTGCAAAGCCGGTCCGGTTCTAAACCGGTTCGGCCCAGTTTTAGGCCGGTTCATAGTGATTTTTCAATTCCCGACATTATTCACCATTTTTCTCCCATTTTTGGCCATTTTTATGAAATTATTCAAAACCTACAAAATAAAATAAAATCAGATAAAAACCTTAAAAATACGATTATGGCGAACATAAAATTAGTGTAAAAGTACCTTAAAAATAACTCATTTTTGGTGCGAACAATCTTTAAGTGATAATTCTATTGTTATAATTTTTTTCATAAAGGCATTGATCAAAAGTTATTATGCATGCATAGTTTTCACTATTCTCTTGTTCTTATTGCTGCACTATTTCAATTTCTTCCATATTCATAGTCTGATTCTAAAAACACTGTTCTTGATCCATATTTTCTTCTTTTGTTGATTCATAACAGCTTGAAATTTCATTGAAATTGTCAATTTCGATTGGGTATAGTTCGTCTTGAATTTCCTTAAATTCTTCCGCATAGAGTTTTACTCGGGGCAAATGTTTTTCTTAATTTTTGTTCAAATTCTTCTGTAGGGATTGATGTTTCTCCTTGTTCAAAAGTAACTGATCCTGGGTTATTACTGGAAGTGCTTCCGGATGGTCCTCCAGTGTTCACATTTACTTGTTTGATTATTTTTGAAATTTGTAAGTCTTTAATTCTTGGAATAGCTCTTCAATGGTTTTATTATATTCTCCCATTGATTGTTTTCTTCACTTTGTTCCTCTTTATCTTTTCCTTTACATTTTCTATGTTCTTCTATCCTTTGTAGTTGTAATTGTTCCATCTTTTTTAACAACTTGGTATATTTTTCAATATTTCTCATCAACGCTTCCTGGGATTACTCTTGTTGGGAGTTTTATTTCTAAGGGAATGTACTATTTCTTTTGTCTTGATTTTAGAGTTCCTTCATAAATGCGAATCATATGTTGCATCTGTATTACTGGACCCTTAATTGATTGATTTATTTCTTTGATTTTGTGTTTTATAATTTTTAATTGATTTTCAATTTCTGGAAAACTCATATTAGCTTTTAACCTTCATCACTGAACCAGTATTCAGCATCAGTTATGTAGTTGTCACTATTGTTTATCTCGATATGTTTTGGTTATCTATTTTCTAGTTCATGTTTTATTAGATCAAGTTTGTATAATATTCTAATTCATGTTCTAATTAAATTTCTATTTACATGAATCCTTAGTTGGTGTTCTCTTTGTTGAGGACAACATAGTAAATTATCCATCTTTTCTTCTGTTATTTTTTGTATTGCTCCATTAACTTGATTTCCTCTTGAGTTCCAATTATTGTGCACTGTGATTCTTCTAAATCCATTTTGTTACTTTTCTTCAGAGTAGATTCGTACTATTCTTTCCATTAAAGAAATTATTTTTGATTCAAAAATTATACGTTCATATCCATTCTAAAATAAATACTTTATCAGCTATAATATATTTGTATCTCTATACATTCCAAATTCCTTTTTTCTTTGAAATTGTTCTAAATTAATTCCTAGTGTTTTTCAAAATACATTCATCACTGGATTAGCGGACCTAAATAATCTCAAGTTTGGGGATGTTGCATGACATTAATCCCAACTGAAAAATTGGATGCCAGCACTCCAACTTTGACCCTATTTATTTTCCTTACTCTGCCACCGAGTCAAACTTGGCCGTTGGATGACGTGGACTGGCTGGAGGCACACGTGGTAGTTGTTTGACTAAAAAGTCAATATTTTTTTGTTTTTAATTACACATTAGTGCACACACACACACACACACACACACACACACACACACACACACACACACACACATACATATATATATATATACATATATATATAGATATATATATATATATATATATATATATATTATATATATAGATATATATACAGATATATATATATATATATATATATATATATATATATATATATATATATATATATGTAACAGTGCATGAGCAAGTCCAGAATCAAACTACGGTTCTACCAGCATATGCCTCCATGGTGAATCCTGATGAAGGTACGACCCTTGAATTCATCCCGGCACTAGAGGTTAATGGGATTAAATGTGCGAAATTAGCTCAGGAAGACATTGAAGACGAAGTTAATTACTGGCAGAATGCCGTGATCTGCTGTGTTCTGGGGGCATACCCACCACATGAAGTTCAAGCAGGGTATGTGAGAAGAATTTGGAAAGATTATGCAATTGACAAAATCTTATTGATAAAGAAGGGCCTTTATCTCGTGAGGATCACTACACACCAAGATGTAATGACAGTAGCATAGAGGGGGATTTACCACTTTGATCACAAACCCTTTGTTGTCAAGGCATGGGATCCAGAATTGGAGATCAATATTTTCAGCCATCCAAGAATTCTTTGCAGGCGGCAACTTCCTAGTTTCTAAGGACAAACCAAGCTGGTTTTGTTACCAAAGGTTCTAAATCCTGAAAAGGCAACTGACTTCAAGCCCATCTCCTACTGTAATGTCATTTACAAATGCATAACTAAGGTACTATGCAATAGGCTGAAAGAGGTCCTTCCCCATATCACTGATGCAAGTCAAGGAGCTTTTGTCAAAGGAAGAGAATTAGTGTTTAATGTAATGCTATGCTAGGACTTAGTGAGAGGGTATCATAGAAAGCATACACCTCCTAACTGTATCATAAAAGTGGACTTGCATAAAGCCTTTGACTCAGTCCATTGGGATTTCATCAAAGAACTCCTATTTGCACTCAAATTCCCTCCTATCTTTATACAATAGATCATGAGGTGTAATACCCCTGTGCAATTTGCCATTAACATCAATGGACAGCAAGAGGAGTGGTTTAAGGGGAAAAGAGGCTTGAAACAGGTGACCCCCTATCCCCTTACTATTTGTGCTAACCATGGAGTATCTCTCCAGGTTATTCAAACAAGCCAATACACAACAGGGGTTTGAATATCATCATCACTACAGGAAAATGGGATTGACCCACCTTATGTTTGCCGATGATTTGGTCATTTTCTGTGAAGCAAAGCCAGCATCTCTTCACCTCTTAATGACTACATTCCATGAATTCACTAGATGTTATAGACTTAAGGCAAATTTGGACAAATCTAATATATTCTTTGGTGGAGATTACTCCCAAACGCAAGAGGAATGCTTTTGGATATCACAGGGTTTACTGAAGGCCACCTTCCATTCAAATACTTAGGGCTGCCTATTACAGCAAGTAGACTCTCAAAAGGGGAATGTAGAACTTTGGTTGATAAAAATCACGGCAAGGATACTTGGATCGACATCAAGGCATATCTCCTATGCCGGTAGGTTAGAGCTGGTTAATACTGTCCTCTTTAGCATGTTTAACTTCTGGGCCCAAGTTTTCATCATTCCATAAGAAGTGGTAACCCAGGTTACACAAGTCTGTAGAAATTTTTTATGAGGGGGAAATGCAGGTTATAAAAGAGCACCCTATATGGCTTAGG
>JAKOGI010002688.1:17500-27500 GCA_029747015.1 Carnegiea gigantea | reverse complement strand
CAAGCATCCAAAGTAGTCCCAAAAGCCCTCAGAACGGGTCTATAGCTTGGAGTCAAGGTGGAGTTTCTCGCCTCTTAAATATTAGTAATTTCGAAACTGCTTTAGCCCTTAAGTGTGATGCATGTCAGTTTAGGCTTAATTAGATTGATTGGGATTATGCATGTTCTATTTCAACTAAATTCTGTTTAAATCAATGCATGTTAGTTTAGAATTAGTTAGACGAATTGGACTGATTTTTATGACTAAGGCTGCCCTAAATCAATGTATGCTAAGTTTAATTGATTCATGCCTGAAAATGACTTTGAATCGATATATGTTAGGTTACTTAATCCATGCTTATAAACGGCTTTGAAATAACCTAAGAATGTTTCAAATCGATGCCAGTCAGATTAACTAATTCATGGTTGAAAGTAGCTTTGAAACAACCCAAGAACGCTTCGAATCGATGCATGTCAAGTTAATTGATTCAAGTTTGAAAATGGCCTTTGAAATGACATAAGAATGCCTTAAGTCGATGCATGTTGATATGATTAATTCATGCCTGAAATGATCTTGAAAACGACCTAATAACCTTGGTTAGTTGAAACATATATGTGAGCCTTAATATGACTAAACTATGCTTTAAAAATGACAGGAATTAAGCATGCTTATTAGTTTGAATCGATGCTTGTTAAGCTAGTTAATTCGTGCTTGAAAGTAACTCCAAAAAGAACTAAGAATACCTTGAATCGAGGCTTGTCAAGTTAGTGAAATTATGCTTGAAAATGACTTGAACCTGGCATGCTTACTTCCTGATTATGAAACATGAATGCAAGCTAGTTTCATAAATTATTAGTTTGTTTCAATTCGTTAAGCACTTCATTTAAGTCAATGCAATGTAGATATACATATATATATATATATATATATATATATATATATATAATATATATATATATATATATATATATATATATATATATATATATATATATATATGCTGTATCGAGCCGCTGGAGGATTGCTGCTCGCTCGGTAAGTTTATATGTAGCTATTTCATTTGACTTTCATGATGATATGCTATAATTATAGAATTGAAAAATGAGTTGGTAGTCGGATGGCTTGAGGATGAACTAATGAGAGTTTTGAGGTTCTTTATGGTCAGTGTTGTGTGAGTAGGGAGCCTGGGTTGTGATTGACCACATTCGTATGGATTGTGAAGCCATATGTGGCTCATTCCGCTGAGTTGATTATGAAGTGTTTGAATGTGCTGCATCCACACATGCCCTTCCCTTTATGTCATTAAGTTGCATCTTGCGAGTAAGGGTGAGTTTATAAAAGAAGGCTTTCATGGTTGTAACTAATAGTAGCCACAGCTATTAGCGTTTGATAGCCTATTTTAACTGTACAAATACAGTTTTGGGAGTGAACTTGGTAGAACAGGGGAATCCCTAATGAGTTTAAATAAAAAGAGAGTGTGTTCTACGAAAAAGGATTTCGTTGTGAGAGGCAGTAAGCTTAATAGTCGCTACGGTCATACGCTTTAAATTGGCTAAGATATCGTGTTTAGAGACAATAAGATGGGAGGGAACTCGATTCAACAAGGGAATCCCACAGGAGTGAATCTGCTTGTATGGGGGAATCCTTAGCCCAGGGAGTGGTCCCAGTAATGGGAAGCCCTAGAGACCCTTACGAGGGTTAGGGTCTAATTTAGCTGTCATCCCGAAAGTAAGAGCTTAGCGTAAGCGACAGTCTCACTAGGGGTTGAGAATAGATCTCACCTAACCAGCACATTAAGATGATCTTATACATAGAGTATTTTCCTAATAAGTAGGAAAAATAGTCGGCATTTTGCCAGTTTAAGTATTTTAGAAGGAAAGAAAGTTTTTAAGGGCCATTAAGAGGCCAGTTCGAATGAGATTTGAACAGTTTGTAAGGGTCATTGGAGGACCATTATGAATGAAATTCCTTTTAAAGAATATTAGCCTCAAGATGCTAAGAAAAAGAGTTTTTATGAGCCTCAAGAGTTAAGCAAAGTGTTTTCGGAAAAAGAAAGAAAGCTTTTTGTGCATATCTTGTGATTAAGATTCTAAATACCGTATGAATGAAATTCTAAGTAAAGCATGGCCATATCCTTGTAATGCATTGAGTATATGAGTTTGAAGGTACATCTTTTGTGAAAGAAAGTTCTTTGCATAATCTCTACTGCAAGTGTTTAAACATCTTGGATAAGTATATTGGACAGACCAGGCATAAATCAAGTATTTCATGTGCATATCAAGTAGTTCAGAAAGAAGAAAGAAAGATCCCTGTGCATATCCGGTGCTTATTTATGGAATGAGTGTTTGAATGAAATTATAAGTAAGGTAGGGGTATATTCCCACAACGAATCATGCATTTAAGCTTTGAATGTGCATAAGCTATGAAAGAAGATTCAGTGCATAGTTCATGTTGCCCGTTTATGTGCTTGAGTGCCTGGTTTTAAAGAGATTTGGTTATTTAGGGACCTAGAAATGAGTTTGAGAGGCTAGAATGAAGTTTATGGGTAATAATCCGTCCTTGGGGACTATGATTGCCTAATACAATAGTAATACATAAGTACATGACATGTGGCAATTAATGGTATTATTGCCTACTACGATTTTTGTTTTAAGGAGTCGGGAAATACTAACTGAGCCTGTGGTTGCTCATCGCATTACTCTTTCCCGTTTTTCCCTAGGTTTGCATTATGACTCGTAGAAGCTAAGTCACTTACGCCAGGATGGAGTTTGTCCTTGCTTGCAAGGTGTTATGTATGCCCATTTGATGGGGTCTTACATGTTTAGCGAAGTTATGTAATGTATTCATAGAATTGTAAACATTTGTAATCTACACACTTTAGTTCATGTAATGCATGATGTGTTTATGAGTCGCCCTGTATGGCCACGTGAGCCAACTATCTTATTGGTCAGTTGTCTTTTTTTATTAAAGTTGTCTATATTTTGGGATGCGAACCCCCAGTACTCCGGTTGTGTGAACCATTAAGTTGTATCTTTCATTTCTTCTTTATTAATGAACTATATTATTTAATGTACTTCGAGCGAGTCGCTTGTTAAATTATAAACTTCGGTGTGTAGCCATTGAGCTTATTTTAGAATGTTTCATGCTTCCGTTGATTACAATGGTTTATTATAAGGTTTTAAGCCTGAAAATGGTCAGTTTTTAGGGGAAATTCTGTCCATTTCGCCCCAAAAATTAAGTAGGAAGTAAGAAAACATAATGCTTCTGGCCCTAAGGGCTAGGGATGTTACAAGATGGCATCAGAGCAAGTCCTGCGACCATAGGACGTGAGCTAAGTCTTACATCTCATATAGTTGCCTAGGAACGCATTCACAATGACATGATGTATGCCTGCCTTGTGTGCAAACATAAGTCTTATGTGAACGTTGGTGTGTTTAGTTAGTTGTGTGTGGCTTGAGTGAGCTGATTGGTTGGATGAATGAACCATTTGCTAAGGTGTAGACCGAGTGACTCGTATTCTCGTGGATAAGTTACGTTTTAGCTCAATCGAAAGTTGTTTTGCTTATACGCCTAGCGATTTAAATCAAAAGTTTTAAGTGCACGTGGTTTGAACTCAAACAACTGAGGATGTTTTAACTCCAAGCTCGTTGTTGCCCCTTAAGTGTGATTTGCTCTTCGGGCCCGGGAATAGAGTGAGCTGACGCACTAAATGGTTGGTAGGGAAAGAGGTACAAGCAGTTAAACCATCCTCCTTTTAAAACATTGAGGCTTTGAAGGTTAAGACCCTTCCTATATAGCAAGTTAAGGTTTTTCTTTTGCGTTTAAACCTTTCTAATTATTTGGTTAGCCTTGTGGCGATGTCTGAGGGCTTACATTTATCTTACGTTGATGTTTTAAATACCTACATATCAATATGCATTTGTTGCTTGATGTGTTCATGACAAGTTGTTAGCAAGTAAATAAAGATTGTTTCTTGACTAAAATTCCTTTTAAATGATGCCCCTTTTTGCGTAACGTCTCATTTACTAAAGGAACTATGTGCGAACTTCATACACATGCATGTCAATATGGGTGATTGTGATAGAGTCTAGTTGATTGTTGCCTAAGTGTTTTTCCTAGCCTTCATATATGTGCCATTAATGCTGAGATAAGGTCCTAACCCGAATTGTCATTTACGTTAGAAGTCTTCCTTGTTTTCCAATATAAAACCATGGCTATTCACGAATCGGCTAAGCGTTATGCTCATCGCAGCGTGAAATGCTATTCTTAAAATAGTATCGATAGTGCCCTGACTATATCAGCCCCAATACACCTGAAATGGAGATATAAGGGAGAACCTGATAGACTTTGGAGTTGTTATACCGCATACACCTCCTTGTTATCTTTTGGGCCGACAATCTATACCTTTTCAATATCTTCTTAAGTATTAACACCAAGTGTAAAAGTCAGAATGCCTATAGTAGAAGGCAGAACCTTTCCATCTATACCGGGAGTTCCTCTAACTTCTATAATTTCCTTTTGAGACAAATGTGCTGTAAAACCCCAATGTATATTCTTACGACCAATAATGTCATTGTTCACACCCCTGTTGGTTGATCAATGCCTAACTCTAAACAGTTTGGACGAACCTTGAGGAATAATCTCAACCTCATGTTTTAAATGAGGGTTGCACTCATGTATACTCGTCCAGGTGTCTTTTCGTGGGACACTACTAGGAGCCGAATGCTTTAAAGCATAGTCATAGCATTGTATGCAGCCTGCAATCATAGAAGCTTATACGGTTGTTTAAGTTTTTTACTCATGACCAGCTATGTGTTTTACGAATGCTTCTTTGGGTTTTCTTGGCTTGAGTTTGAATAAGCGCGTGGCTGAATTGATTAAATAATTTAACTTTTGTAATTCATACCAGGGTATAACCTCTGAGTCGTTATTTGCACTCCATGGATTCTATGATCTGAATAACTGCATGCGCCCACATTTAAAGTATGATGCAGCAGCCATAGGAACTTGCATTTACATATTGCCTTTGTTTTCTATATTGTTCAGAGTGGCGCAGCGAAAGCATAGTGGGGCCATAACCCACAGGCCCCAAGATTCGTCTAGAAGAATAACCATTCATTTATGTGAATCTATTACTTAAGGGACGATCAGTCCAAAAAAGGGGACTTTAAGGAGAGCCTCCCCACCATCAAAGCCATCGACTTACATTCTACCTTAGCATTTCGTTCCCAAAGTTGTTCTTATCGACATGTTATGCTAGTTCACGCTATTCGTGGTTCTTAATCTTTAGTGCTCTGTTATAGACACTACATGATGTCAATGTGAATTCGAGTGTTACACAAGTTCCTTCATTGTCCATGTGACGTAATATGATTTCTCTATTACTTTAAGTGTGATGTGGTAGCTTCCTGATCAATTGATTTTACCTTAAATGATCTGAAATCTTCGTGCCTTTGAATGAACCTGACTAAGTCAACGTCCTTCATACGAACTTGACATGTTCTATATAAGCCGCCATAAATGAATGACTTAAAAACCAGCAAGCGTCGATGTATAAATATAGGAGTGTCAGTACATATGTTTCCCTCTTGTGAATTACTTGCTGTATACGTGTTTAGATGAGTTCATACTGCTTATGATCTATCGCCTGAGAATGCTAAGACGTTGAGCCGATATGATGTCATTATGCTAAAGATTATCTTACGTGATGCTACGTGATGCTTATGTGATGACCTTACTCCTTTAATGTGTTATAAAAGTCTCCAGGTTAACCGTTTTGATTCCAAAGTCAATTTGAACATAAGTTTTAGAAAGCAATTACCTGTATCTAACCATAAGATGTTAAGGCCCAATTGTCATACCATTAGACGCTCACTCATGGATGCATATGCATGGAGTTTTTAGTCATAATGTCGATAATGTTTAGGAAATTGATGGTATGTGTTCCTTTTAAAACAAGCTTAGTATGGTTTTCCACACCAACTCATTTGCCCCTCTTCGATGCGATTTGCCCTCGGCGCCTAAATAGAGTGAGTAGATGCTTGAAAAGGATTGGCTAGGAGGAGACTGGATACCATAAGCCTTTTTCTTTCGCTTAAAAGGACATAGTGGATTGCTAAATGAAACCTTTTTGGAATCTCATCATGTAGATCATAGGATGTGTGTGTGCGTCTTGCGTTTGCTTGAACTGTGAGCTTCAGAATTTCGAGGACGAAATTCTTTTAAGGTGGGAACAATGTGACACCCGCATTCTTTATTTTCCGTTAAACTAATTGTATCACCTTTTAACGTTATAAAATCGTATTTTAGTATCTATACGAGTTAATGTATTACTGATGTGCTTATCTGAACGATAATTTTTTCAAAAGGAATATTTTTATCGCCATTAATATTATTATTATTATTATTTCAAAAATGTTATGAGTATTTTTAGTAAGTGTTAATAAGGATTATTAACAGGTACTAAATCGAGACAAATGTGTTCCAAAACCCCAATGTATATCCGTAGGACCAATAATGTCGTTATTAATACCCCTGTTGGTTGATCAATGGCGAACTACAAACAGTTTGGACAAATCTCGAGGTATAATCTCGACCTTAGGTTTTAAATGAGAGTTGCACTCATATATACTTGTCCAGATGTCTTTTCATGGGACACTACTAGGAGCCCGAATGTCTTAAAGCATAGTCATAGCATTGTATACAACCTAAAACCATAGAAGCTTATAATGGTTGTTTAAGTTCTTTATTCATAACCAGCTATGTGTTTTATGAATGAATTATTGCACTTCTCTGGGTTTGCTTGGCTTGAGTTTGAATAAGCGCGTGGCTAAATTAAGTAAATAATTTCACTTCTCTAATTCATACAAGGGTATGACCTTTTAGTCATTATTTGCACTCTGTGGATTCTGTGATCTCATGCTATAGCTGAATAACTGCATATGCACGTATTTAAAGCACGATGCAGCGACCATAGGAACTTGCATTCGCATATTGCCTTTGTTTTCTATATTGTTAAGAGTGGCGCAGCGGAAGCATAGTGGGGCCATAACCCACAGGCCCCAGGATTCGTCTAAAAGCATCATCATTCATTTGTGGGAATCTATAACTTAAGGGACGATCAGCCTAAAAGGGGAACTTAAGGAGAGCCTCCCTACCATCCAAACCAGCAACTTATATTCTGCCTTAGCATTTCGTTCCCAAAGTTGTTCTTATCGACATGTTATGCTAGTTCACGCTATTCGTGATTCTTAATCTTTAGTGCTCTGTTATAGACCATACGTGACGTCAATGTGAATTCGAGTGTTACACCAAGTTCCTTCATTGTCAATGTGACGTAATATGATGTCTCTGTTACTTTAAGTGTGATGTGATAGCTTCCTGATCAATTGATTTTACCTTAAAATGATCTGAAATCTTCGTGCCTTTGAATGAACCTGACTAAGTCAACGTCCTTCACACGAACTTGACATGTTCAGTATAAGTTGCCATGAATGAATGACTTAAAAACCAGGTAGGGTCGATATATGAATATAGGAGTGTCAGTGCATATGTTTCCCTCATGTGAATTACTTGTTGTATACGTGTTTAGACGAGTTCATGCTGCTTATGATCCTTGGGCCGGAGAATGCTAAGTTGTTGAGCCTATACGATGTCATCATGCTAAAGATTATGCTACGTGATGCTATATGATGCTTATGTGATGACCTCACTGCTTGAATGTGCTATAAAAGTCTCCAGGTTAACCGTTTTAATTCTAAAGGTGATTTAAACTTATGTTTTAGAAAGAAACTACCTGGATATAACCATTTGATGTTAAGGCTCAATTGTCATACCATTAGATGCTCACTCATGGATGCATATGCACGGAGTTGTTGGTCACAATGTCGATAATTTTTAGGAAACTGAAGGCATATGTTCCTTTTAAAACAAGCTTAATATGGTTTTCTACAGCAACTCATTTGCCCCTCTTCGATGCGATTTGTCCTCGGCACCTAAATAGAATGAGTAGATGTTCAAAAAGGATTAGCGAGAGGGAGACTGGATACCATAAGCCTTTTTCTTTCGATTAAAAGGATGTAGTGGATTGCTGAATGAAACCTTTTTAGAATCTCACTATTTAGATCATAGGATGTGTGTGTGTCTTGTGTTTGCTTGAACTATGAGCTTTAGAATTTCGAGGATAAAATTCTTTTAAGGGGGAGAGAATGTAACAGCTGCATTCTTTATTTTTCGTTAAGCTGATTTATAACCCTTTTACGTTATAAAACAGTATTTTAGTAACTATACGAGTTAAGTTATTATTGATGTGCTTATGTGAACGATAATTTTATTAAAAAGAATATTTTTATCGCTGTTAATATTATTATTATAAGTTCAAAAATGTTACGATGATTTTTAGTATGCGTTAATAAGGATTATTAGCGGATACTAAATTGAGTAGGAACCTTAGTACGATATGTTTCGTTTTTTGTTAAATCGAACCTTGATGTATTTGGGATCGAATAATCCACGAACGTTAGTATTAATGTTTGAATTTAGGCTAAAGAGGTGCGAAAACTGGGTTGAGTAATGTTAGATGATTGGGACTCATTAGAACAACCAAACCAACACAAGAAAGAAAAAAATAAAAGAACGAAAGGGGTCGAAGCCCCTATCTGATTTTTGAACAGAGAGCAAACAGGGGGGTCCTGGGTTCTGCTTCCCATTCTCGGTGAACCACCAAAATCCAAGAGAGGGAGAGAGAGGAATGAGCGGGTAGGGGTCGAGGGACGTCGGCGGATGGTGGCCGGCCACTGGTGCGACTCTTTGTGCAACTTCTCGGCGACTACCGCGAAAACAAAGAGAGAGATCGAGCGAAGGAGAGGGGACCGCAAGATAGAGAGAGATTGAGGCCACACGCCATCGATGCCATGGGCAACGGCCAGACATCACCGACGAGGTGTTTTTGATGAGGGTCGAGTCCGAAAACCACCATAGCAGCAGTAGACATGTAATCGAGCGGGTTAGAAATCGAGTTCGGCTAGGCCAACTCGAATTGGTGGTTAAGCTGCAAAAATGGGACAAATTTCTGGGTTTTCAAGCATCCAAATCAGTCCCAGAAGCCCTTAGAATGGGTCCATAGCTTGGAGTTAAGGTGGGTATTTCTTTCCTCCTAAATATTAGTAATTTCGAAAGTGTTTTAGCCCTCAAGTGTGATGGATATCAATTTAGGATTAATTAGATTGATTGGGATTATGCATGGTCTATTTCAACTGAATTCGGCTTAGATGGATGCATGTAATTTTAGAATTAGTCATATGAATTGGACTAGTTTTTATGCCTAAGGTTACCCTAAATCGATGTATGTTAAGTTTATTTAATTCATGCTTGAAAATGACTTCGAATTGATATATATTAGTTTAGTTAATTTGTTCTTATAAGTGGCTTTGAAATAACCTAAGAATGTTTCGAATCGTTGCCCGTTAGATCAACTAATTCATGGTTGAAAGTAGCTTCGAAATAACCCAAGAACACTTCGAATTGATGCATATCAAGTTAGTTGATTCGAGTTTGAAAATGGCGTTTGAAATGACATAAGAATGCCTTAAGTCGATGCATGCTAATATGATTAATTCATGCCTGAAATGATTTTGAAAACGACCTAATAACCTTGGTTAGTTGAAACAGATATGTAAGCCTTAACACGACTATGCTATGCTTTAAAAATGGCACGAATTGGGCATGTTATTGTTTTGAATTGATGCTTGTTAAGTTAGTTAATCCCTGCGTGAAAGCAACACCGAAAAGAACTAAGAATGCCTTGAATCGAGGCTTGTTAAGGTAGTGAAATTATGCTTGAAAATGAGTTGAGCTTGGCACGCCCACTTCCTGATTGTGAAACATCAACGCAAGCTAGTTTCATGCCCTATTAGTTTGTTTCAGTTCGTTAAGTACTTCATTTAAGTCAATGTAATCCAGATACATATACATATATATATATATATATATATATATATATATATATATATATATATATATA
>JAKOGI010002688.1:0-12500 GCA_029747015.1 Carnegiea gigantea | reverse complement strand
TTTTTGCATCAATCTCTAAATCTTTTGTTTTGAGAAGGATGACATCTGATTTGAGGATACGAACTTGACCTTTGAGTTCGTTAAGCTCAGTTTGTAATTGTTTTGTAGTGACGGGTTGGAAAGGATTTGGAATAGGATAAGAATGGTCATTGCTTCTTTGATAGAGAAAGAACGAAATTTAAGAAGAATTCTGCCATCAGATTCTTCTATAATTTCGTCAATATCTCTTCTTTCAATTTGTAAGGAAGGTTGGGGCTCGTGGAGCTCAAGCTCATCTGGGAGAGTTATTTCATCCCATTTGAGTAATTTTGGAGTGAAGACAGTAGGTTTCTCGTCTTCAATTTGAAGTAAAATTGTTTCTTGGGAATTGGAAGGAAGAGGGTTTCAAAACCTTGTATTTAAATTTGTACTCATAAGTCGAAAATAAATTCGATACATAACAACGAAATTTTTGAAATCCAAAAATTCATTACCTTGTATATGAACATCAAGTTTGAGGGCTTCTGTTGTCATAGGACAAGTTAAATCAACCATAAAATCAGGATAGCAATTGAAAAATATAAGGCCTTTGCAAATGTTAGTTTGGATAACTGCAAGTAATGAAGATTTGTATTTACATAATCTCTTGTCACGTAAAGCCATGTAAATGGGAGCATTAATACCTTTTCGTACCAAAGGTTTAATGGCTACTTGTACTAAACCAATATGCATAAATCGATATTTTGCTTGTAAATGTAAATTGATGGCATTTTGTTTAAGCATGTCAATAGTTTGTAAACCATTTTGTAGACTAATGACTTCTTCATGCGTTTTGCAAGAATATGTTTTAACGAAATCAAATGTGCCAATTTTGTAAATGGTGTCTAACTCTATTCTAGGGAGAGACCAATTAGCATAATTGTTTGGGCTAGGAGCCCTAAATAAAGGTAAGGTTCTTTGCTCATTAGAGTTAACGATGTTACCCTGGTTACTATCAGATTTGAAAGACAACATACGCCTTAATCTAGACGCCATGATTATGTATGTATTCAAATCTCTATGCGCAGACAGGTGTATAACGGGACCACCACCGGGACCACCTTCACACGACTGACCAACGGATTTTCCTTGGCTGACCAACGCTAGGGACACCACTGTATGCAAGACACAGCTCTATGAACACAGAGATGCAAACATATACCTAAACACAACCTCTAAATGAAAGTATATGCAATCCAACTGGCTCTGATACCAATGGGAGACAGGATCGTAAATCGTAAATGTTGCTTAATTTTATTGAAATGTACAGAGTAACAGGAAATGCTGATAGAAATGTAATTCAAAGAACTTACAGAAATTGTTGAACCTGGAAATGTTGAAAGCTTGGAAATGTAGAAGTACAAAGGATAACTTAAAACTAGAAAACTTTGGTAAAGAAAGCTGATACGTAATTAAGACATCCTAAGAAACGTTGTAATTGGGTTTTATCCTTGATTTCATCAGGAAATTTGTCAGCAAAGGCTAAGGATCTTTGAATCGGCTTAATAGTACCTTGATAAATATCATGCCCTAAAAACCGAATTTTTGTTTGGAATAAAATCATTTTGGATGCAGAGAGAGCTAAACCATTTTTTTCAATGATGTGAAGAAAATGTTGCAGATGTTTAAAATGTTGATCAATGGATTGTGAAAAGACCAAAACATCGTCTATATAGACGATAATATAGGCTGTAAACGGTGTAAAAATGTCATTCATTATATTTTGAAATTCGGAGGGGGCATTTTTGAGACCAAATAGCATCACATTCCATTCGTAATGTCCAAAGGGAACAGTAAAAGCAGTTTTTGTTCTGTTTTGCATTGAGGAGCCTTGTGGCCTACTTTGCCACATTTGTAACAGACAATGGGCTTTTGGTCCTTAGCAGACTTTTTCTTTTTTGAAACTGGTTTGGTTTCTTTTTTGACAAAAGGTTTGGATTGAGCAAAAGCTTGTCTTAGTTTGGGCTTTTGTTTCTTCTGGGCCTTTTTACGGGCCGTAGAAGGAGCCATAATCTTTGTAATTCCAAAAGCTTCACAGAACGTACCCATCTCTCTTCTAGATTGGGTTCGCTCATTCCCATATTTGGATTGAAGCTTAATCTCATTACAAAGACTTAAAGCTTCAGTTTTGACGATACCAAACAATTGACCAAATGTTAATAATCCAAACGGGATATCATATGTGCCAAAATTCTGTCGAAGTTTATTGAGGATTCTTTCACCAAATAAATTTGGTAATCCTGCAATAAATCTTTTCTTTCCAGAAATCTTGGGTATTGTCTTCCCGTTTAAGAACATTTGTAAGAAAGACATCCTTATACCATCTATAATCTGTCAGGGAAGGACATCTTAAATTGATGAGAATTGTTTTAGTAACGGCTTGCTCTTCTTTTGGGTTACCAAGGAAATGAAGAGTAATTGTATGCAAAAGAGTTTGCACACAATCATCTTGTTCTTCTTCAAGTCCTGTGGTAGGGTTTCTAACTATCTTTTTGTGCGTTAGGATGGCTTGTCTTTGTTCTGTGGTAAAGGTATTATCCCACCAAGACTTAAGTTGTCCTGTAAAACCTATTACTAGGGCAACTGCTATGTTGGTATCACTATGACCCTGTGTTTTCTAAGCATTATGTGCCATCCACATTTCTTGGACTGTGGAAAGGATTTCATGTTCAGCCTTGCCATCGATATTCCATTGATGAATGGATCTGCCATCAAAACTAGATGAGGCAAAGTAGGCCACAAGGCTCCTCAATGCAAAACAGAACAAAAGATAATGAGTTGTTCTCAGAAGATCCAGACTCAAACAAAAACTTCTGGCACTCCTCATTAAGGAACCCTCAGGGTCTGAAAGTGAAGACAACTATTATGATGGATCCAGTGATGATTCAGAATATGAGTCTTCACCAATTAAGACTCTTAATGCCATTTCCTCCAAATGCAAAAAAGAATTCTTTATTGAGTTAATAGGACAAATCCTGACCTAGATGTCAAAAACATTATCTTCAGCGCCTCAAGATTTAATCCTTGAAGAAGAAGATAAACCAAAATTCATTTTGGACCTTCATCTTTCAATCAAATCTTTGAGAATTATCCTATTCCAAATCCTTTCCAACAACCCGTCACTATAAAACAATTACAAACTGAGCTTAACGAACTCAAAGGTCAAGTTCGTATCCTCAAATCAGATGTCTCCTTCTCAAAACAAAAGATTTAGAGATTGATGCAAAAATATCAATGCTGGAATCTCTAAAAACAAATCCTCCTCTTCTACCTGATTACATTCCTCAGAAATATCAGAAGTTGATATTCCTCAAACTTAATTTTTACAAACAATATCCCGTATTACCGTTCAAAAATGGTACTCTATAGTCACTTTAGTTGTTGATGACTTCTCTATGAATGTCATCGCTCTAATTGACAGTGGAGCTGATCAAAATTGTCTTAGAGAAGAATTGTTCCTACTAAGTACTGTGAGCGTTCAGATGAACAGCTTGTCAGTGCTAGTGGCGATCCCTTACATATTCGTTACAAATTAGAAAAAGGTTATATTCGTAATCACAATTGCTGTTTCAAAAATGTATTTCTTGTTATTAGCAATATTACAAATGAGTTAATTTTAGGTACTCCTTGTTTAACACAAATTTACCCCTTTACTGTTTCAAAAAATGGTATTCGTACAAAGGTTTTGGGAAACCCTATTACATTTCATTTCCTAACCTCCACTCACCAAAAGAAGGTTATGGAACTACAATCCTCTTCAATTTTTAAACAAATCAATTATCTTCAGTCAAAGCAGAATCAAATTTCTTACCTTCAGGAAGAAATTTCCTACAAAAAAAATAGAAGAACAATTACTCAACCCCTCTTTACAATTACAAATTTCTGATTTAGAAAAGGTTTTCAAAGACAAGGTATGTGCTGATCTTCCCAATGCTTTCTGGGAAAGAAAGCAACATGTCATTTCTTTACCTTATGAGCCTGGGTTCCATGAACGGAATATTCCTACCAAGGCTCGTCCCACTCAAATGAATTTTGAACTTCTTGAACATTACAAAAAAGAAATTCAGACTTTACTCGACAAAAAATTAATTAGACCTTCAAAATCTCCTTGGAGTTGTGCAGCCTTTTATGTCAACAAAGCTGCTGAAAAAGAACGAGGAGTTCCTCGCCTAGTTATTAATTACAAACCTTTAAACAAAGTTTTACGATGGATTCGCTATCCCATTCCTAACAAGAGAGATTTTCTAAATCGACTTCATACAGCCAAATTATTTTCTAAGTTTGACATGAAGTCTGGCTTCTGGCAAATCCAAATCAGAGAAAAAGACAGATACGATTCCAAAACCCAGATTAAAAGCCATTCATAAACAAACAGAATTCTCAAACAAACATATACCTAAACACAACCTCTAAATGAAAGTATATGCAATCCAACTGGCTCTGATACCATATTGGCCCCGCCCAGGGTGTTCCATTCGTGAGCCGCAGCTCTACGACGTAGAATCCCGTCTGTGACACCAATGGGTATCTCCTGTTACCGTAAATCGTAAATGTTGCTTAATTTTATTGAAATGTACAGAGTAACAGGAAATGCTGATAGAAATGTAATTCAAAGAACTTACAGAAGTTGTTGAACCAGGAAATGTTGAAAGCTTGGAAATGTAGAAGTACAAAGGATAACTTAAAACTAGAAAACTTTGGTAAAGAAAGCTGAGAGAGGTTTGAAAGCTTGAAGATGCTTCTTTTTTACTTTCAATTCTGATCTGCCTTCTTCACTTGACGAGCACTCCTTAAATAGAGATAGAAGAGAGCCCTTCATAATTGTAATTTTGTTTGGACCTCAAAAGCAGATGCTCTTTGTCGGCCATCATGTACTGAAAAGGTGAGTCTTCTTTTGGTAAAGCAGATTCCTTTTGTCTTGGACACGTAATGAAAGGTGAGTCATCATCCTTATCATTACACTGTTTGCTTTTTGTTAGTGGGGTCACTGTAGATGAACAGTGTATTTTTGTCGAAAGCTGCAAAAGAAAAGATTTGTTAGTACGCCTTTACTTTTGCCAAGGGCCAAATGACCCTTGCAGGCTCTTTTGTGTTATTTGGCTTTTGCATTTTGCCAAAGGTCATGTGACCTTTGCCAGCCTTTCTTTGAATTATTCATACTTCATATGGATCTTGTGAATCCTGATACATGTCATTATTTCTGTCGTTGTTCGAAGCTGTCGAACTGACTTCATCAGATTCATTGGCCTTGTCCAGAATTTTTTGTAAAAATATTTGTCTCATCTGAGGGTCATCTTTGAGATATTCAAGAACTTCTTTCTCCTTTTGGGAGAGTCCCTTGTTCTTTGTTTTTGTTGATGATGATGGACTTTCTTTCTTTCGAGGAGTAGAAGGTCCAACGTATGTTTTTGCTTCAAATGTATGGAGATTATGGAGTGTGAACTTCTTAGATTTGGTGCGACAGTAGTGCTCCACATTTTCACTACCACATAATTGTGTCTTGAATTCAGGCCACCATTTAATTTTGTAAACCCGGACCAAAAATAGAGGAAATGCGTTCTTCAAATAATTCTGAAGTTTGTATTCCCAACTAAAAATCCAGGCAATGTTGAATACCCGAAAGAATGGTAGTTCTTTTGTATACGCATCAAGGGAGGACATATTCTTGTCCCAAAAGTCCCATCCGCCTTGGGCTTCTAATGGTAATACAGATAGTGAACATCCGAACCAAGTCCACCAGTAGTAAAACCAAATAGGAAATTGTAAGGGACAATTGTCATGAAAATTAAAGAACCAAGAATGGGTTTCTGGTAAATATAGAAAGGCTCGGTACCAAGCCATTCTATAATCGTTGTAATTGTAGGTTTGTGGGGCAAATGGTACTGAAAAGTGTCGCTCTTCGAACGGATCTTTCCATTGCTGAGCACTGAGAAATTGTCGAATAATGCATTTGGAAAAGAGTATGTGGTTTGGGTTGGCTTTGTCATGGGTATGGCTAATATCAGCAGAATGAGTATCTACTAAGATTAGCTCATAAAACTGTTGGGTTTTTTGTGTATGGTCAGTGACGAAATGAAGACTGCCAAAGATCTTTTTGACCAAAGGTTTTAAAATGTCAGTGGCTGGTATGGTTTTGTGAGTAGTTAGGCACAAATGTTCGGTGTATCGAATGGTGTAGGAATTGTCACTGGTTGGCTCGGTAGTTGGTCGCGAGACCACGGTTTTGTATGGTAAGGGAGGATAATTGGCTAAGGTTTGGAATTGGTTTTGAAGAGGTAACTTTGTAGGGCTAGTAATTTGATAATCTTCTGCTCTTCGAATGCTTTTGCCTTTGTCTTTGCCTCTTGGTTTGTTTCCACTCATTTTGAATTCTGCAAGAGAGATTTGTGTGAACATCTTTTCTTGCAAGAATTCTCTTGTAAGAAAATTAAAATCAGGCAAAGAATTAGCATCTCCTTTGATAAACTCAATATCAAAATCAAATGCTGAAAGGATTGCTTGCCATCAGGCAAAAATTTGTTTTGAAATCAGGTTTTTGACATCTTTTTGTAAAATCTCTTTTGCCGATTTGCAATCAATTCTGCGAAGAAACTCATCCTGAAATTTTGTAACACAGAGAACAATGGATAAAATTTCTTTTTTGATTATAGAATACTTATTTTGTGCGCCAATCCATAATTCTGAATGATGTCGAACTAATTGCTCATGACTATGTGATGGTAATTTTTGTTTTAAAATGCCTCCATAACCTATGTCTGATACATCAGTCTCGACAATTATGTATGCAGAGGGATTAGGAATATGCAGACATGGTAATGTCTTAATATAATCGTTTTGGAAAAAGGAATTTTGTTTTGATTGGATAAAATTGATTTGTCTAAAAATAGAAGAAAATTGTAATTCCATAACCTTCTTTTGGTGCGTGGAGGTTAGGAAAGGAAAAGTAATGGGGTTACCCAAAACCTTTGTATGGATACCACTTTCCGAAACAGTAAAGGGGTAGATTTGTGTTAAAAAAGGAGTACCTAAAATTAATTCATTTGTAATATTGCTAATAACAAGAAATACATTTTTGAAACAGTAATTGTGATTACGAATATAACCTTTTTCTAATTTGTAACGAATATGTAAGGGATCGCCACTAGCACTGACAAGCTGTTCATTTGAACGCTCATAGTACTGAGTAGGAACAATTCCTTCTCTAAGACAATTTTGATCTGCTCCACTGTCAATTAGAGCGATGACATTCATAGAGAAGTCATCAACAACTAAGTTGACTATAGAGTACTATTTTTGAAAGGTAATACGGGATATTGTTTGTAAAAATTGAGTTTGAGGAATATCAACTTCTGATATTTCTGAGGAATGTAAATCAGGTAGAAGAGGACGATTTGCTTTTAGAGATTCCAGCATTGATATTTTTGCATCAATCTCTAAATCTTTTGTTTTGAGAAGGATGACATCTGATTTGAGGATACGAACTTGACTTTTGAGTTCGTTAAGCTCAGTTTGTAATTATTTTGTAGTGACAGGTTGGAAAGGATTTGGAATAGGATAATTCTCAAAGATTTGATTGAAGGATGAAGAAGGTCCAAAATCGAATTTTGGTTTATCTTCTTCTTCAAGGATTAAATCTTTGAGGCGCTGAAGATAATCTTTTTTGACATCGAGGTCAGGGATTTGTCCTATTAACTCAATAAGGAATTCTTTTTTGGATTTGGAGGAAATGACATTAAGAGTCTTAATTGGTGAAGACTCATATTCTGAATCATCACTGGATCCATCATAATAGTTGTCTTCACTTTCAGACCCTGAGGGTTCCTTAATAAGGAGTGCCAGAAGTTTTTGTTTGAGTTCTGGATCTTCTGAGAACAACTCATTTATCTTTTGTTCTGTTTTACATTGAGGAGCCTTGTGGCCTACTTTGCCACATTTGTGACAGACAATGGGCTTTTGGTCCTTAGCAGACCTTTTCTTTTTTGAAACTGGTTTGGTTTCTTTTTGACAAAAGGTTTGGATTGAGCAAAGGGCTGTCTTGGTTTGGGCTTTTGTTTCTTCTGGGCCTTTTTACGGGCCGTAGAAGGAGCCATAATCTTTGTAATTCCAAAAGCTTCGCAGAACGCACCCATCTCCTTTCTAGATTGGGTTCGCTCATTCCCATATTTGGATTGAAGCTTAATCTCATTACAAAGACTTAAAGCTTCAATTTTGACGATACCAAATAATTGACCAAATGTTAATAATCCAAACGGGATATCATTAGTGCCAAAATTCTGTCGAAGTTTATTGAGGATTCTTTCACCAAATAAATTTGGTAATCCTGCAATAAATTTTTCTTTCCAGAAATCTTGGGTATTGTCTTCCCGTTTAAGAACATTTGTAAGAAAGACATCCTTATACCGTCTATAATCTGTCAGGGAAGGACATCTTAAATTGATGAGAATTGTTTTAGCAACGGCTTGCTCTTCTTTTGGGTTACCAAGGAAATGAAGAGTAATTGTATGCAAAAGAGTTTGCACACAATCATCTTGTTCTTCTTCAAGTCCTGTGTTAGGGTTCCTTACTATCTTTTTGTGCGTTAGGATGGCTTGTCTTTGTTCTGTGGTAAATGTATTATCCCACCAAGACTTAAGTTGTCCTGTAAAACCTATTACTAGGGCAACTGCTATGTTGGTATCACTATGACCCTGTGTTTTGTAAGCATTATATGCCATCCACTTTTCTTGGACTGTGGAAAGGATTTCATGTTCAGCCTTGCCATCGATATTCCATTGATGAATGGATCTGCGATCAAAACTAGATGAGGCAAAGGATCCACGCTCTTCATATTGAATATCAGGTGGCGTTGGCCTAGGATAGAAATTCTTTCCTGGACCTCTTGACCAATTGTGAAGCTTGTTAATTGTGGTTGGTTCATCAAGGATATTGTCAATGGTTTGGAAAGTATCATGACCTTCCTGTTTCTGAACGTCATGACTCTCTTCTGAGTCATCACTAGACTCATTACTAGTGGAAGACGCATCTTGGATCTTTTGACAAGTTTTGTCTATGCAAGCTGTTGAGGGTTTGGAAGAGGCTAACTCAAGAGTCTTGAGTTGGTCAGAAATGAGTTTGAGGTAATGATTATTTGAGGATTCTGTTTGTTTATGAAAGGCTTCTAATCTGGGTTTTGGAATCGTATCTGTTTTGAAGGAAGGTGGAGAACCTTCATCTTTAGGTTCTTGCTTGGTATGGATCATTTGGTTACGCTTGTTTTCAGCAGTTTGGGCTGAAACTAGGTTAAGCTGTTCGGCAATTGTTTGAAGGATAGTATTAGTATAATTGGCTTGTTGATAAACCTTTTTTAGGTCATTAAGTTTGACTGCCTCACTCCCCTCCCGGCCTTTGCGAAAAGGTGTCGCCAGAATGGTGTCACCTTTGTGCAGAAGCTTAAGATCATCTGCAGGGGGATGGACAGAGGAGACACTGGAACCATTTTGAAAATGCCAAACTTTCATAAGGGAAGTTTGAACATTAATACTGGGAATTTGGTAAACATTTTGAAGACCATGTTTGGACGCAAATGTAGGGAACCAAAGAAAGAAAGGAATATTTGTACGAAGACGTTCCATGTCTGAAATCCACTCCTTTTTAATGGATTCCATGAGGGAACGATCCAATTGCTCAAACCAAGTTCGCAAAGAGGTATTTGGAACTGAGTAATAATCAGCTTTGATCATATCCCAGTCAATTTGGAAATTTGTGGAAAAAATACCATTAATTGAAGCTCCAATTCCAGATGTAGTCGGAGATGGAGGATCAATAATGGGCTCAGGTATAGGATTACGAAACCTATAACGAGTGAAATTGTCGAAATGTTCCGAAGAGGAAGCAACATCTGAAAATGATCGTCTATAATTGGATGGATAAGAATGGTCAGGAGTTTCTTTGATAGAGAAAGAACGAAATTTAAGAAGAATTCTGCCATCAGATTCTTCTATAATTTCGTCAATATCTCTTCTTTCAATTTGTAAGGAAGGTTGGGCTCGTGGAGCTCAAGCTCATCTGGGAGAGTTATTTCATCCCATTTGAGTAATTGTGGAGTGAAGACAGTAGGTTTCTCGTCTTCAATTTGAAGTAAAATTGTTTCTTGGGAATTGGAAGGAAGAGGGTTTAAAAACCTTGTATTTAAATTTGTACTCATAAGTCAAAAATAAATTCGATACATAACAACGAAATTTTTGAAATCCAAAAATTCATTGCCTTGTATATGAACATCAAGTTTGAGAGCTTCTGTTGTCATAGGACAGGTTAAATCAACCATAAAATCAGGATAGCAATTGAAAAATATAGGGCCTTTGCAAATGTTAGTTTGGATAACTGCAAGTAATGAAGATTTGTATTTACGTAATCTCTTGTCACGTAAAGCCATGTAAATGGGAGCATTAATACCTTTTCGTACCAAAGGTTTAATGGCTACTTGTACTAAACCAATATGCATAAATCGATATTTTGCTTGTAAATGTAAATTGATGGCATTTTGTTTAAGCATGTCAATAGTTTGTAAACCATTTTGTAGACTAATGACTTCTTCATGCATTTTGCAAGAATATGCTTTAACGAAATCAAATGTGCCAATTTTGTAAATGGTGTCTAACTCTATTCTAGGGAGAGACCAATTAGCATAATTGTCTGGGCTAGGAGCCCTAAATAAAGGTAAGGTTCTTTGCTCATTAGAGTTAACGATGTTACCCTGGTTACTATCAAATTTGAAAGACAACATACGCCTTAATCTAGATGCCATGATTATGTATGCATTCAAATCTCTATGCGCAGACAGGTGTATAACGGGACCACCTTCACACGGCTGACCAACGGATTTTCCTTGGCTGACCAACGCTAGGGACACCACTGTATGCAAGACACAGTTCTATGAACACAGAGATGCAAACATATACCTAAACACAACCTCTAAATGAAAGTATATGCAATCCAACTGGCTCTGATTCCAACGGGAGACAGGGTCGTAAATCGTAAATGTTGCGTAATTTTATTGAAATGTACAGAGTAACAGGAAATATATGTATGTCTACATGAGCACACTGGGCGGGGCCAATATGCATAAATCGATATTTTGCTTGTAAATGTAAATTGATGGCATTTTGTTTAAGCATGTCAATAGTTTGTAAACCATTTTGTAGACTAATGACTTCTTCATGCGTTTTGCAAGAATATGTTTTAACGAAATCAAATGTGCCAATTTTGTAAATGGTGTCTAACTCTATTCTAGGGAGAGACCAATTAGCATAATTGTTTGGGCTAGGAGCCCTAAATAAAGGTAAGGTTCTTTGCTCATTAGAGTTAACGATGTTACCCTGGTTACTATCAGATTTGAAAGACAACATACGCCTTAATCTAGACGCCATGCTTATGTATACATTCAAAACTCTATGCGCAGACAGGTGTATAACGGGACCACCACCGGGACCACCTTCACACGGCTGACCAACGGATTTTCCTTGGCTGACCAATGCTAGGGACACCACTGTATGCAAGACACAGCTCTATGAACACAGAGATGCAAACATATACCTAAACACAACCTCTAAATGAAAGTATATGCAATCCAACTGGCTCTGATACCATATTGGCCCCGCCCAGGGTGTTCAGTTCGTGAGCCGCAGCTCCACGATGCAGAATCTCGTCTGTGACACCAACGGGTATCTCCTGTTACCTTTTACGTCAGGCCTCACGACACTGACAACCAAGCTGGTGGCTAGCCACTTGGCCCCCGAGGATGAAGAGCTAGAACTTCGTCACGAATTAGGTCATTCCACGAGAAGCTCCTCTGGGGGTCTGGAACATTTATAGCGTTCTTGCCAGGTAACAGGATCGTAAATCGTAAATGTTGCTTAATTTTATTGAAATGTACAGAGTAACAGGAAATGCTGATAGAAATGTAATTCAAAGAACTTACAGAAATTGTTGAACCTGGAAATGTTGAAAGCTTGGAAATGTAGAAGTACAAAGGATAACTTAAAACTAGAAAACTTTGGTAAAGAAAGCTGAGAGAGGTTTGAAAGCTTGAAGATGCTTCTTTTTTACTTTCAATTCTGATCTGCCTTCTTCACTTGACGAGCACTCCTTAAATAGAGATAGAAGAGAGCCCTTCATAATTGTAATTTTGTGTGGATCTCAAAAGCAGATGCTCTTTGTCGGCCATCATGTACTGAAAAGGTGAGTCTTCTTTTTGTAAAGCAGATTCCTGTTGTCTTGGACACGTAATGAAAGGTGAGTCATCATCCTTATCATTACAATGTTTGCTTTTTGTTAGTGGGGTCACTGTAGATGAACCGTGTATTTTTGTCGAAAGCTGCAAAAGAAAAGATTCGTTAGTACGAATGGCCTTTACTTTTGCCAAGGGCCAAATGACCCTTGCAGGCTCTTTTGTGTTATTTGGCTTTTGCATTTTGCCAAAGGTCATGTGACCTTTGCCAGCCTTT
>JAKOGI010002687.1:17500-92685 GCA_029747015.1 Carnegiea gigantea | reverse complement strand
TATATATATATATCTATATATATATTTATATATATATATAGACACACACACATGCACGCACACGCACATATATATATATGTATAGACGTGTATGTCGTACACACACACACACACACGCACACATATATATATATATAGATGTATATGTATATATGTATATGTATATGTGTGTGTGTGTGTGTGTGTATATATATATATATATATGTGTGTGTGTGTGTGTGCGTGTGTGTGCATATGTGTACATATATTATATACATATATATATGTATATATATATATGCATGCAAATTTCTATATATATCTATACATATATGTATGTATGTATATATATATATATATATATATATATATATATATATATATATATATATAGAGATATATTATATATATATATATAATATATATGTATATATATATATATGCACACACACATATTTATATAATATATATATATATATATATATATATATATATATATATATATATATATATATGTATATATATTCGCGCACACACACAGATATATATGTGTGTGTGGTGGTGGAGGGGGTGCGTGTCTGTGTGCGTACATATATATATATATATATATATATAGATATATATATATATATATATATATATATATATATATGTATATGTGTATATATTTATGTATTTGCATTTATATATAGGTGTGTTAGGCAATTTTAAGTGATGAACAAAAAGCCGCAAGCGGACAGCCTTCACTGTTGTACTTGTGAGTCGTATCCTCAGGGACGATGGTCATGATTATGGTCACTGAAAAGGGTGAATTAGCTAGTTAACCTCTACTAGGCTAATTTAAACCTTTCAAAGCGAACTAATGCCTTAATTTAACTGAGCATTGGGCAACACACTCGATTGAACATTCTAATAAACTTAGGCAAGCTAAATGACCTAAACCGAGGCAATTAAACCAAACCCTACAAATGAGTTTGGCGTATTCAACATAATTGCACCAAGGCTAAAACCCATAGTCCAAAATCATCCTCCAGCCAACGCCTATTATCAAGCAACCTTGCCCATCACAATTATCCAAAATTGGAACATTAAACACCCATTAACTTATCGAAAGCCAGAAATCATACAATATAACTAATCGAAAGCCAAACTAAAAAAACGACCCTCAATTTCATGAAATACAACTAAGAAATGTGTTCATAAGGCGTAATTACATGAATTGAAACCCAGAATCTACCTAACACAAAACCCTAATCCTTAAAATTGAAGAAGAACATCCCAATTTTTGAGAACAAAATTGCCAAAATTAAACTAACTAAAATCCTAGGATTGTCTAACCTCTAACCTGTAGCTCGCGTTTGCAATTTATACCCGTGCTTCATCAATCTTCACAATCCAATTTGAGACACATGGGCAGAGATTACAAGGCTTCGCTGGTGTTCGTTGTGTGGAATGCAGGTGGATGAGGATGGGGTGGTGTGCTGGCTCGCTTGACGGATAAGGATGATGAGCTGTTGAAGAGAGAGAGAAAGGAGGAGATGAGGAATGGTGATGAGGATGAAGCAGGGGATGTATAGGGGGGGCTGGCTTTTCTGGTTCTCAGAACCGAGAGGGAGGAGAGAGAAGGTTTAAGTGGGGGTGCTATTAGAAGGCACGCGATGGCACGTATGGGGAACCCGGTTAGACTTAGGTTTATCTTTTCCTTTTTTTTCTGTTTTTTAATTATTTTCATGGGCTGAAAAATGTGGGGCCTAGTAATTCGGATAAGCTTGAGTTAAGTCAGCCCAGTTCTTCATATCCAACATTTTTCTTGTATTTTCTGCATTTTTCTATAATTATTTTCATTTTATTCAAAACCTACAAAACAAAATCAAATCAAATAAAAACCTAAAAATAACAATTACAACGCGCATAAGACAGGTGAAAAAGTGCCGTAAAAATGACACATTTTTAGCACGAATGAATACCCCTACACCAAGATTTTGCTCATCCTCGAGTAAAATAACTAAACTAACTAAAAGAAAATGAAAAATACGAGAAAGAAAATCCTAACTCACTATCGTAGGAATCACGGTTGCATTTAGCGTATGCAACAAACCCTTTAAATCTCTCGGTCTCCCAAGTGAACGAGTGAGGTCTCGTGAGGGTTTTCAGGTGAAATACCCACAAAATTTTTTTCAATAATAAAAGAAAATCTTTTTGGTTTTTCTGAAAACTAATATGTATAGACTTAAAGAAAGATATGCACACATTCTAATCAACTAAATCACCCATGTAGCTAAGTTATTGACCTGCATATGTACAGAATGTACTTTAAATCACTAATTTTTCACCCCATTATACATTAAGACTCTGAATCCATCCTAGTGCTTGTGTGCAAGTATATCATCATCTCAGGGTTTAGATTTACCAGAATTAGACTCAATCTCACTTGGCTGATACAACTACATTATTATCATACTGGCTTTGGAAGCAAGCTTTCCCACTAGCAATATTGCCTCAAAGGGTAACACTCAGTAGCACGTACCTCAAAGGGTAACGCCTAGTAGCGCATGCCTCAAATGGATACTTGTCATTCTAAATTTTATTTCAGCTCTTTTTCTTTTCTTTCTTTTTTTCTTCTTTATTCATAATACACTTTTTTCAATTTTTTTTAGAGTAAGTGTGTCACAAGCTAGTGGGAGAATCATTCATGGAAGTTTAAGACCTAAAGATAATGATGAAGGAATAAACAAGGACTAGATTGCACAATCTATACTGAACACTGGGGTTAAAACTAGGGCTTAGAATGTCACACTGAGGTCGAAGACTTCTCATACACATCCTACTTATATACAAGCTAATAACCAAAATATAAGGGATTCAGGCTAATCAGACATAGTACAAATATTCCCATAAACAAAATTAAAAATCTGTTTGGATTTTTCAAAAATTATTTTTAAAGAAAACTATGTACACATGGGTACCCCATCCCTACACCAAAACTTCACTATGTCCTCATTGGGAGTGGAACAGACACTAAAAGCCCAAAAGAAAAACCTAAAAAGCAAACATATGTTCAAAAACAAGACTCAAAAACAAAACAACAATCATAGGGAAAGAAAAATAGTCAACTATGCAAAAAGAAACTGGAATAAAACAAAGAAAGAGAAAAGAGAGAAAGAAGGAGAGAGAAGAGAAGAAGTTTCTAGCAAACCAGGTCGGGTGCTAAGCACACCCAAGCTACTTCAGATCTCAATCACTGATCATGGCTAGGTTCATGGAGTATCAGACACTCCATATCTTCTTAGCTTGGCAGCTCCAGAAATGGTTTCAATTGCAGGCCATTTACTTTGAAGGTAGCACCAGTCTGAGGATCCTGAATTTCGACTGCACTATAGGGAAAAACATATGAGACAACATAATAGCCTATCCGTGGGGACCTCAATTTCCCTAGAAACAGATAAAGCCTAGAGTCATACAAGAGTACTTTCATTCATGGGGTAAATTCCTTTCTAAAAATCTGTCGATCACGAAACAACTTTGCCCTCTCTTTATGCGATCGAGCACTCTCATAAGCCTCAGCTCTAATCTCATCAAGCTCACTCAGGTGCAGTCATCTCTCTTCACCTGCCTCAGTCAAGTCATAGTTAAGCATCCTAATGCCCCACCAAGCTTTATGTTTTATCTCCACAGGCAAATGGCAAGGCTTACCGTAAACTACACTATAAGGTGACATACCTAAGGGAGTTTTAAAAGCCGTCCTATATACCCAAAAGCATCTACCAGCTTATCAGCCTAGTTTTTCGTATGCGTACTCACTGTCTTTTTCAAAATTAGCTTAATCTATCGATTGGACACTTCAACCTGGCCACTGGTTTGGGGATGATAGAGAGTAGCAAGCCTATGGACTATAGAATACCTCTTCAGTAAGGCATCAAAAGATCTATTATTAAAATGGGTGCCCTAATCACTAATGATAGCTTGGGGTATACCAAATCAAGCAAAGATATTCTCCCTAAGAAATTTCACAACCACTTTAACTTTATTGATTCTGGAAGGGATGGCCTCAACCCATTTAGAAACACAGTCTACAACTAACAAAATGTACTCATTTCCAAAAGATGGTGGAACTAGTCCCATAAAATCAATGCCTCACACATCAAAAACCTGCACCATAATGATGGGGTTTAGTGGCATTATATCTTTGCTGCTTATCCTACCCAGCTGCTGGCATCTAGGGTAACTCTTGCAATATTTAAATGTATCTTTAAACAAAGTTACCCAGTAAAAACCACATTGAAGAATCTTGGCTACTATCTTCCTCCCACTAAAATGCCCCCAATATGCCTGGTCATGACAAAAAGAAAGGACATTTATCGCCTCATGGTCGGGAATTCATCTCCTAAAGACTTGGTCAAAACAACACTTAAACAAATAGGGGTCATTCCAAATAAAGAACTTCATAAGGTGGAAGAATCTATCTTTGTCATTCTTAGTCCAACCCTTAGGGATCCTACCAGCAATTAAGTAATTCACAATATCAGCATACCACGGATTAGGGTGAATAACATATAATTGCTCATCAAGGAAGTACTCAAAAATACTGGACTCACTCTTTTTATCACAGATGATCCTAGACAGATGGTCAGCTACAAGGTTTTCAGAACCTTTCTTATCCTTGATTTCATAGTCAAATTCTTGCAAAAGCATAATCCATCTCACAAGTCTAGGCTTAGCATCCTTCTTAGAAAGAAGGTGCTTAAGGGCATAGTGGTCAGTGTAAACAATCACATGTGACCTAATCAGATAGGATCTAAACTTTTCAAACCAAAGGTTATAGCCGAAAATTCTTTCTCAGTAATAGCATAATTCAGCTGGGCATCATTTAACATGTGACTAGCATAGTAAATCACATGGAGTTTCCTATCAATACACTGTCCTAACACAATCTCAATAGCATAATCAAATGTGTCACACATTAATTCAAACAGTTCTCCCCAAATGGGAGGATGAAGAATAGAAGCAGAGGTTAAGGCCTTCTTGAGCTTAGAAAATGTCTTATGAAACTCTTCAGAGAAATGAAATGGCATATCCTCAGCTAACTTATTGGACAAAGACTTTGTAATTTTACTAAAATCCTTAATAAAAACACGATAAAAGCCAGCATGTCCAAGAAAAGACTGCACCTCTTTCACACAAGTGGGAGGGGGAAGATTAATGATCAGATTAGTCTTAGCTTTGTCTACTTCAATTCCATCTTGGGAAATAATATGTCCTAAAACTATACCCTTCTTAATCATTAAGTGACATTTCTCCCAATTCAAAGTCAAATTTTTCTCCCTACACCTTTCCAGCACTTTTCTCAGATTAGATAAGCAATCATCAAAAGAAGATCCAAACACAGAAAAGTCATCTATGAAAATTTTCATACATTGCTCAACTAGATATGAGAAAATAGAAATCATGCATCTTTGAAAGGTAGCAGGGGCATTACACAGTCCAAACGGCATTCTTCTAAAGGCATATGTTCTAAATGGACAAGTGAAAGTAGTCTTCTCTTGATCCTCAAGAGCAATAAAGATCTGGGTATAATCAAGATATCCATCTAAAAAGCAATAGAAGGAATGTCCAGCTAACTTCTCTAGCATTTGATCCAAGAGGGGAAGGAAAAAATGGTTTTTTCTAGTGGTAGCATTCAATTTTTTATAATCTATACTCACATGCCATCCAGATTAAACTCGAGTAGGGATTAACTTGTTCTTATCATTCTTCATCACGGTAATACCGATCTTCTTAAGAACAACTTGAACAGGGTTAACCCACTCACTATCAGAAATAGGATAAATGATCCTATCGTCTAACCATTTTAACACGTCCTTCTTAACTACTTCCTACAAAATGGGATTCAAACGCCTTTGACGGTCACAGTAGGGCTTAGCATGGTCCTCTAAATGAATTCTATGTTGCACAATAGAAGGACTAATATCCTTAATATCCCCTAAATTCCATCCTAGATCTTCCTTGTTCTCTCTAAGCAAAGAAATCAGTTTATCCTCTTGGTTCCGATCCAAATCAGAAGCAACAATGATAGGTAAGGATTCATCGAGTCCTAGGAATGCATACTTAAGAGAATCAAAAAGGGGTTTCAATTGAAGAGCAATCGGGGAAACAGATTCAGTAACAGATTCAGATATAGCAGTGAGCAAACAATCGGTAGTAGAACATAAGCCATCAAACTCAAACACATCATATTCAGGCTCATTATCTATCAGAAATGACTCATACTCAATAGCAAGTACATAATCAAAAGCATCATTAAATACAGAATCCCCTACCCAGTTAAGAGTAGAAAATTTCATATGATCAAATCCAGAAGGCTGTCTTTGCATGTTAAAGATATTCAATTTTACAGTCATGTTGCCAAAAGACAGTCTCATCATACCATTCCTGCAGTTAATGAGGGCATTGACAATGGCTAAGAAAGGACGCCCTAGAATCATAGGAACCTAACTAGCTAAGTTGGACACCTTCTCAGTTTTAATCACAACAAAATCCACTGGGTAAATAAATTCACCGACCCTAATCAGCACATCCTCAACTATTCCCCTAGGTACCCTAGTTGATCTATCAACCAATTAATGACCATCCTGGTAGGTTTCAATTCACCTAACTCTAGCCTCTCATACTCAGCATAGGGTCCCCTATGAGTATAGACATAGTAGGGCAACTAGGGTCCTTTTACTTTACTAGGATCTGAGAAAGCATGGAATTAGCACCAAAAGTCAAGAAAGCCTTCTTAGGTACACTAGTTGCTTTCTTTGTAGTACATTAGGTCCTTTAGAAATCTAGCATAAGGAGGCATATGCTGAATAGCATCAAGCAAGGGAATATTGATCTTAACTTGAGAGAATTTCTCCCTCATCTTCTCAATATGATTTTGATCTTTCTTTTTTAACCTATGGGGGAAAGAAGGTAAAGGCATATGGACGTTCTCAGAAGACAGGGAAGAAGAACTCTTAGGAGGTAAAGAACTTACTGAACCAGAGGAGTCTTTTTCTTAAAGATCCTCTTCCTTAGAAGGTGACTTAGGATAGGGAGGAGTATCTGAAGCATTGGGGACACCATTAGGAGTATCCCCTGACTGACTGGATGGACTAGTCTCTAGAAAAGAAGAGGGGGAAGAATTCTGGAAGAACTGATGAGGAAACCTGCAAAGTTCATTAGGATTTCTCACTTGGTTATCAACCTCTCGACCAGAACGGAGAGATATAACCGTATTCACTTTCCTCACATACTCATTAGGATTACCAGAAGACGAAGAGGCATGACCCTTAGGGTTCACCTCATGTTGACTCGAGAAAGTACCTGGTTCCCTAAAAGATGATGCTAACTGGGGAAACTGTTTGGTCATTATTCTCATCATTCTTTCCATGTTAGCATTAATCATTCTCTCCATATTGTTATTGATTCTCCTCTCCAATTTATTAATATCAGTATAACCAGGAAGAGGTTGAACTTGAGCTATAGGGGGTAGAGGTCTAGGTGCATTGGGCACATCTGAGAAAGCCAGTCTCTGAAAAGAGTGTGAAGGATGAGAGATGGGCTGGGAATTGTTTCTAGAAAATATCTCAGGTTGAGAACTAGGAACTACAGCATTGAGTCCAGTATTCCATGAAAAGTTAGGGTGATTCCTCCACCCTGGGTTGTAATGAGGGGAGAAAGGGTCATTCTTAGGTCTTTGGAAAGCCATACTTGCTTGCTCCTATTCAGTTACTAACTGATGAGAAAAATAAGGACAAGTACTCAATGAATAACCTAGGGCCTAACAATGAGAACAAGACACTATAGAAGTCTGAGATAACTGGGACATCTGGGGAGATAATCCCTTTAATATATTTTCTAAAACAGCAATTTTAGATTCTAAGTGACTAACATCAGAGATAGAATGCAAACCACCCCTGACAAACCTAGAACTCAGGCTGTCATCACGAGCAGTTTCCCACTGTATAGTTTTCTCAGCCAAGTTCTGTAGAAATTCCCAAGCAGCTATGGGGCTCTTTGAAAGAAAGTCACCCTAACACATGGACTCTATCATGGTCCTAGTATGTTGGTCAAGTCCTTCACATGCAATCTGTCACAAACGTGCTTAGTCTAAACCATGATGGGGACATTGGGCCAACAAAGTTTTGAAGCTATCAAAATATTTCCAAAATGATTCCCTATCAAGTTGTATAAATTGATTGATTTCATTCATCAGCTTAACAGTCTTGGTATTAGGAAAATATTTTCTTAAGAACAATCGTACAAAATCATTCCAAGAAGTAACAGAATTGGCAGCCAAGCCATACATCCATCGTTTAGCAAAATCTTTCAAAGTAAAAGGAATCAATTTCATTCGTGCAACATCAATGGAAATATTAGGGAAATGTATCATAGAACAAGCTTCTTCGAATTCTCTTAAAAACAAATAAGCATCTTCTGAACCAGTGAATTTAGGGAGCATCTGAGTGTAATGAAGTTTCAATTTGAAGGTCACATTCGATGCAAGAATAGGTATAACAAAACATGATGGTAAAGCAGTCCTATGAGGATAGAAAATATCACTTAGATCTTTTCTTGTGCTATGTTCCCTAATTCAAGCGTAGGTTCAGGTTCGGGTTCTATGTCAAGATCGGGCTCACTTCTAACGAGTCTTTAATCCTCAGGGTCTCTAACCCAACTAGTCATATAAACCCCACACTTTCATCAAAAGAAATCCTATTTTTGGTCTTTTCTTTTTCTATTTCTTTTTGAATTTTTGAATTTTCTAAGTTTTTCATTTTTTTCCCTTATGGTAGACACAAAATCAAATTAAAAAGTTACTCAACTCTAAAGATTATTTACTCACAAAAAGTAACCAAGTCAAAAGGGTTTATCAATTTCTAAACACAAATAAAATAGTCCATTAAAAACCAAACGTAAAACTTCCAGATAACCCCTTGTTTTATGGCATTCAAATTTTTCAATTTTTTTTCAATTTTTGGGCTTTTCCAATTTTTAGTGATTTTGAAGGTTTTTCTAATGTTTTTAGATTTTAGCTTTTTAAATTTTTTTAGATTTTTGGAATTTTCAAGAAATAACTCAACTAGTTATAAGTGATAATGAAACAAGCAAAACAAAGTAAAACATTAGCAACTAAAAAGCAAATAGCTAAGAAAACGAAAATATGACCTAATTTTATGCCGTCGTCCCTGACAGCGGCGCTAAAAACCTGTTGGATAATTTTAAGTGATGAACAAAAAGCCACAAGCATACAGCTTTCGTTGTAGTACTTGAAGGTCGCGTCCTCAGGGACGATGGTCAAGATTATGGTCACAGAAAAGGGTGAATTAACTAGTTAATCTATGGTAGGCTAATTTAAACATTTCAAAGCGAACTAATGTCTTAATTTAACTGAACATTCGGTAACGCATTTGGATGAACATTCTATTAAACTTAGGCAACCTAAATGCCCTAAACCTAGGCAATTAAACCAAACCCTACAAATGAGTTCAACATATTCAACATCATTGCACTAAGGCTAAAACCCAGAGTCTAAAATCAACCTCCAGCCAACACCTTTTATCAAGAAATCTTGTCCTTCACAATTATCCAAAATTGGAACATTAAACACCCATTAAGCAATTAAGCATTTAAAGGAAGCTAATTAAATTTTCATTATTAAAAACATTCAAGCTAACCATTCTGTCATCAACATCCCAGCAGCCACACCAAAACCAAACTTGAGTAGGAAAATGCATCACAAACCATTATCACCATTCGAACAATTGAGACTGAGAGATGAGAATAATCTCATAACAATAATCAGCAGCAATTAGACCCATTTCAACCAACACATAATCTAGCAACAATAACCAGTATAATCAAGTATAATAACCTAACTGTAGACAAATTCAAACCAAACTAGCAAAATCAACAGTAGAATCTCAGGCATTATATACCATAAATTGAAATAAGCATTACCTAAGTCAAATCATAATCGAGATTAAACAAACCAAGAGCAGAATATGGGAACTGAGTAGCATGGGAGGGGGATTTCGAACCTAGCCTTGATTCAGCTTTAATGATCACCAAGAAAATTACCAGAACCACCAATAACACGCCAAAACAGGGTTAGATAGGGGAGGAGAAGAGCACGAACAGCCACAACCGTCTCAGCCATGGAGAATCCGAAGCCCAAAAATTGCAAAATTCAACTAATCGAAAGCCAAACTAAAAAAAACAACCCTTAATTTCATGAAATACAATCAAGAAATGTGTTCATGAGGCATAATTACATGAATTGAAACCTAAAATCTACCTTACACAAAACCCTTATACTTAAAATTGAAAAAGAACATCTGAATTTTCGAGAACAAAATTGCTAAAATTAAACTAACTAAAATCCTAAGATTGTCTAACCTCTAACCTGGAGCTCGCCTTTGCAATTGATACCCGTGCTTCATCAATCTTCACCGTCCAATTTAAGATGTGTAGGCAGAGATTACAAGGCTTCGCTGGCATTCGTTGTGTGGAATGCGAGTGGATGAAGATGGGGTGGCATGCCGGCTCGCTTAACGGATAAGGATGAAGAGCTGTTGAAGAGAGAGAGCAAGGAGGAGATGAGGAATGGCGATGAAGATGAAGCAGGGGATGTATCGGGGGGGCTGGGTTTTCTGGTTCTCAGAACTGAGAGGGAGGATAGAGAAACTTTAAGTGGGGGGCTGTTAGAAGGCATGCGATGGCCACGTGTGGGGGAGCTGGTTAGACTTAGGTTTATCTTTTCCTTTTTTTTTCTTTTTTTTTAAAGGGCTAAAAAATGTTGGACCTAGCAATTCATATCAGCTTGAGTCAAGCCGGCCCAGTTCTTCATATCCAGCATTTTTCTTGTATCTTTTGCATTTTTCCAAAATTATTTTCATTTTATTCAAAACCCACAAAACAAAATCAAATCAAATAAAAACTTAAAAAATAATTACAACGAGCATAAAAAAAGTGTAAAAGTACCATAAAAATGACACATTTTTAGCACGAGCAATATATATATATATATATATACATATATATATATATATATATATATATATATATATATATATATATATATATATATATATATATCTATATATATATATATATATATATATATATATATATATATATATATGTAAGCATGACATGTAGAAAAAGTAGTCTCTTGCTGTGAATTTACATCATCTGGTGGGACCCTTGGAAATAACAATTTCACTCAATGTTTAATCTAGAGGGGGATTTTCCCATGAATGCTCCCGGGTCTTTTTAATTCTGTTGGCCATTAAATTAGTGTTATTTGCGGCCCGTAACTCTACGATAAGGCCTTCCAGTAAAATATACTTTTCACAGTTTTGTTTAATTGTTTGGTCTTTCTCTTGGAATATTTGTCATGTAAATTTATGGGGTATACTACAATCCTTGCAACCTGTTGAAACACATAACAATATTATGTGGTTAACCTTTGAATGTTTTACCCGTTTGAGCACATCAACGGGTTAACTTTAGATTTTGTAAAAATGAACTTCTTGAAGGCGAATTCTACAAGAGTTAAATTTTTCTTGATTTTCGTTTAATATCTATCCCATCTGGGTACAACAACAGATTAACCTTAAATTTCCTAACATGAGCATTCTCGAAAGGGAGAATTTTCCAAAGGCGTATTTGATTTCATATCAGTTAACCTTTGAATGTCTACCCCCTTTGGGTACATCAACGGTTTAACTTTAAATTTTCCTAAAGCAAACATTCCCAAAGGTGAGAATTCTCGCATGGTGAATTTGATTTAATTGTCAGTTACCCTTTGAATGTCTAACCCTTTCGGGTACTTCAACAGGTTAATCTTGAATTTTCCTAAGGCAAACATTTTTAAAGGCGAGAATTCTCCAAAGGTAAATTTGATTTAATTATTGGTTAACCTCTGAGCACGTAGCCCTTTTAGGTACATCAATGGGTAATCTTGAATTCTCTTAACGTGAATATTCTCAAAGGTGATATGTTTTTAAAGGCGTATTTGATTTAATATTTGTTAACCTTTAAATGTTTAACCCTTTGGGTATATCAATAGGTTAACCTAAATTTTCTTAATGCAAATATTCCCAATTGTGAGAATAAAGGTGAATCTGATCTAATTATCAGTTATCCTTTAAATGCATAATCCTATTTGGGTACATCAATAGGTTAACCGATTTGTTGAAGAACCCTTGCTTACATTTGTTCATATCTTCGTTTTCATTCTCCAGTGCTCCTATGTCCAATATTTTTTTAGTTTTTTCTTTTTAGCCCTTATCGAATTGTGATGATTACCTAAGTAACAATTTAATAACTCGATCTTCTTTCGTTGTTGCTATTGCAATAGAGTTTACTAAAAAAATGGTTACTTTCCCGGACAAGACTATTGGTGGCCAATGCTAATTACACATCATAGCAAACGAGAATGACATAGATAGAGATGAAATAAAGTTGCCAATTCACAGCTCCATAACGTCCTCATGCAATTCCAATTGCACTGTAAGTCCTACAAGCTTTTGTCTGTGGTCTGATAAGAATTTGAAGACACGGGAGGCATTCTTATTATCAAGTCATTCTAAGACAGAAGAGAATCTCCCCTCTTACCAATTATTATATCACGACCTAGAGTCTGGGCTCAAGTCATGGGCTAGGTTACCATTGCATGGGGAGTTTACTTTCCAGCCACTTTATTGGCAATGCTAAGAAGATGTCCTTATTCATTGTAAAGAAAAACTCAGCGCTCTACATCTATTTGATGCTTTGTATGCCTCAATATTCCTTTATGATTAGTGCTCAGACATTATTCGAGCAGTATGTGAGTACTGGTGCCCAGAAACAAACACTCTACATACTTCTAAAGGCAAATTGTCCCTATCTATCTTCGATATCCATAGTTTCCTTAGGCCACCATTATCAGGGTGTCTTTATGATGAAGTTGTTCCTACCCAATGGGAACTCACAACTAAGCCTCTCCTTGAGTTGCACTTATCTATTCATTGCTTACATAAATAATCTTAGAGATTCAAGCATGGTGAAGTTTAGTGGATTTGGTCAAGGCAAGTCATTTCAGCTCAAAGAGGCCTGAGAACTCATTGGTTTTGGGAAGGGCTTTTGCTTGCATTCATCCATCATCAAGCGACTTAAGGAGACTCTCATAGATGATGACAAGCTGTTGAGGACTGACTTTGCTAATTTTGTCAGCATCGGTTTTGTCTCTTACCATTGTGAGGAAAACCTTATCATGGAGTACTACTACCCTGGTTGCTTCAGTAGACAATTTGGTTTTGATCAGGATGTTCTTATTGACTTGGACTTCGGTAATCTTCCTGATCTGGAAATAATGCTTCATTGTCACTACATGCTCACACGCTATAGAATAGAGTCCTAAGTATTACTTCCTGGGTGATGCAATTTATTCGAGAGAAATACCACTCGTGGATTTCATGAGTGGTGGTCTAAGATGTTCGATTCCTCTGCTTGCAGTCCACATGCCAGTAACTCCAAAAAAAAATGACGTGATTTATCCGGCATGAACATTTCAAAGGATGAAGGCAAACTTAATTCTAAGCCCAAGTGGAAGATTGTTCGTTCTGGGAAGCCCTTAGAGCCTTTTATTCCGCCAACAAAGGATCTTCCTTGTAATCCCTATTCCTTGCAATGCCTATGTCAAGATCCCAAAATAGATCCCAGGAATAGATGTTCCCATGTCAAGATCCCAGAAATAGATGTTGCCATCCTAGCAATGCCTATCCATGCAATCCCTATTCAAAGCATTGCTCTATTATCACAGGTAACAAATGAGATTAAAGAATATTTCAAATCTTCACCTGCCGAGATATGCAGAAAAAGTCTAAATCCATGGTTAATCCTACTATCAATACATAAGACAAGTTACCCATCGGAGTTTATGAGCCAAGTACCAGAAAGGTAATTAAGCTGCCTCTAAAAGGTGCTGAGACTATCATGGGTATCCTTGATGCTGGACCTAACTCTACTGAATGCATGATACTCCTCCGATGAATGTCATATTTACATAGGATTTCATGAATGTTTGAGAGTCATTTTAGGGGATTAGTGTGCTTAATTGTATGATTTGTGCCCGTATTTCTAGTATTATGCTTAGTTTTATTTGTTTTGAGAGTATTTGTAGATTCTGATCTTGTGAACCTACGGCATCTTGATACAATGAAGATTTTGAGGTCATATGGATAAAAGAAGGTAGCAACAGAGGATCAAGGACACCCAACGCAGACAAACCATGACCAAAACCACAGTATAGGAGTATCCATGAAGAAGTAGCAGAAGAAACAAGAGAGAATACCCAAGCCAGAGGCGACCACAGCCTGTTCGTGGTGGACCCATAGACATTGTTGGTCCTTGTTTCCCCGAACCAGCTAGTTTTTTTCATGTCTTTTCGAGTTCTAAACATTTTGTACCTTTGCAGACTTGATTTCAATGATAAAAGCTAGTTCTTACTGCTTCCCTTGCATCATATTCTATTCCTTTCTTCAACCTTCATCATCTATATTAGGATTTAAATTTAGATTAGAGAGAGAGAGAGCGATTGAAGTGAAGAACTTGTAAGGATTCTATGCCAGGTTAGCAATCGACGGATTCAAGCACGTTATTTGACTGAGCATTTCTCTTCTCTTCTCATTTCTCATTTAGGTTTGTGTTTTGTAATGTGAATATCTTTTGTTTTTTGATCTTAGGTTTATTCAAATACTTGTTAATTTCCTCAATCCTGTGTTGCTCCCCTTGGTATTTTGGAATCTATTGACATGTTCTATTAGAATTTTAGATGTTTATTATTTTGTAAGAAATTTGATCACTTTCTTGTATGTTTTGGGCATTGGATGAAGAACTAAAATGTGAAATTCAATACTTAAATCCTAAGACTTGATTTGATTGTGTGGAGTCTCAAGAAAGTCACATCAATTGAGAAACCACAAATTTGATAATTGAATACTTAATGAACCTAAACAAATCGATAGCCCTTGAGAAATGGTAATTGGTTAGATTTAGGTATATCACTTCACCTTGAAAGAGGGATGTGATACTTCCATTGTTGGTTTTAAAATAATCAATTGATGAAAAAGTGCTTGATTGACACATGGATCGGGTAGTTGCTTGATTTGCTTAATTCTATGATTACTTATTCATTAGATTAGATAGTTAAATAGTTTTATTTCAAATATCTAATTTTAATTCACTTAGCCTATCTTAACGGGATAAAAACCTAGTAGATCAACGTAGTCCTTGTGGGAGACAACCTTGATTTGCTACAAGGCTACTGTACGATGGCAGCCCTATCATATGCCTTTTCCCCCTTTTTTGTTTTTTTTCAACACACTTTCTTTCCAAATTCATATTCCATTTTCGCCGTCTCACCAATTATTATTATTATTATTATTATTATTATTATTTTTATTATTATTATTTTTTTCATTAAATAAGGTGAAAGTAACGATGTGAAAAGGATGAATTGGGGGACATTCATCTACCATCGAGAAGTCAGTGTTTTCCATCAACTGAATGCATACTATTCCTTGGTAAGGATTTATTTGACAGCAGATGAGACTAGACGAGTCGCAAGGTATTTGTTTCCCAAACAATGATACGGCTGAGTCTACTCCTAAAGCTCATGCTCCTTCATTGGTGTCCTATTTGCCTTGTCCTTTGAGAGCTTCGCAGAGAGGGGTTTCCATCTTCAACGCTAATGCTGTTATAAAAGAGGTGGATAAGAATGTTGCTTGGGTGCTCGATTAAGTTTGTGTGATAAATATTATCAATTTTAGCCATACTCAAGAAGGCATCTCACACTCCCTTTGATGGACTTCATTCTTAACTTTGACAGCTTTTATGCCATCATCCTTCAAAAAGGCATTGGCGTCACTCCTTTAGTGAACAAGGTGCAACAACTCACCAGTTGCAAAGAGGGACATTCATGCTTGCTTCTGCCCCCAATGCAAAGTGGCTGCATGATTTACAAGTACATCAGCCATCTTGTTGTCCCTCCTAGAAATATGCTATAACTTAATGATTTCAAGCTTATCAAGTAGTTGTAAGACATATTTTAGAACACTCCAAAATGGACATGCTACACTGTTTGCAGTTTCTTAAATAATTCTCTTGATTAGGAGTGATAATCCCAATAATCGAGGTGTTACCACTGTCCCAAAAAGTTCAAGGCTTAAAGCAATTATACTAGAGATATTATAGTTTAGCATAATTCAAGCCTATAAATGATCAACATCATCTAAAATCATACATGTGTAGGTGATAACAAACATAGGATTCATACATTATAGTAGGCAATTCACCATTGTGTTACAGTTCTACCCACAATATAACTCAAAATACATCTCCAAAAACATACTTGCAGTACACTGCTAATAATCCGACCAAGGTTCCTTGCTCATTTATCATCCTTAGTAGGTTTGCTAGCATGGGGGCGATTCACTGAGCATTTGCCTAAAACAAAACATAGCAAACATTTCAAAATGAGAGCCGAAGCTCAGTATATAAATTCCTGTATTGTTAAATGATCATTGAAACATTGATTGGGTCCACTTTGCAATTTATTTTAATTTAAAATAGGGAATGAGATGAAAGTAAAATTACATTGCTAGTTATTATCTAGTAGTGGACCCTTGAGAACTGGTACGATCTATAGATAGGTGTACACCTGTCAAACCGATAAGAGGACTTGGCTTGAGGTCGCGCAGGTAATTGAAGGGTGAATGTCCTAAAGCTAATAACTGATGGGGTCACTAGTTGTGTGACAAATCACTTATTAAACTGGTTCATTGATGTACTTACCAAAATATTATAATTTTGATAAATACGTTTTGATTTCTACAGATATAGGCAATGAATGTACCAGGAATTTTTAATGCAATCTCATTGAACAATATTTATGCACAAAAGAGAAATGATAGACTAGGCGTCGATTCTGTTTCAAAAATGCCATTGTAGATATACTTAGTTAGTAAATAATTCTCATTCTCATAACTGGTGACTTTAATAGAAATGGATTACAAAAGGTCACTCAGACTCTGATGCATAAATATAAGACGGGCTACATTGATACGATACAAAACTAAAGAAATTATGGTAATTTAGTTTAAGCCAAGGTAAGATAATCTAGAGTAAAAATGGATCAAGGCAAATAATTTGGGTTATAAAGCAGAGGCTTAATAGGTGTAATGATAAATAATTCATATCTTTCACCCCCGACCCTAAATTGAGACCTCAAACCCCAATATGAAAAGTTTAAGAAGTCCTGTAACACTTTCGTTTATAATGCAGAACACAATTACCACCATACAACCTCTAAAATTGAACTTAAACAAAACTGTGCACATCTCTAATTTATTATGTGCAGTCTCCATAAATCGGTTATAACTTTGTCCACAAAGCTCAGAATTAAGTAATTCTACGATCATTGAAAGATAACTCATTGAGCTATCTACATACTAAGAATCATAATTGTTTGATGTACAATCAACACCAGCTTATTCCCAAAGTGACCCCTATTTTGGGTCTATTTACAGCCCTAATGCACATATTTTCAATCTTTTATTCACATGATCTCCCTCTAAAATCACTAAACAATGAATGGTTCCTCAATATCACCTTACTTAGCTTTATTACTCAAAATTACCCCATGGTTTTCTTTACCTATATTCCAATTTTGTTTTCATAAAACACTTAAAACACTTGCATAAACTCACTTATTTGCTTGAATGAAGAAGTCAACCCCTTTTTATCAATTGTTTGAATTTACATAACCCACCCCTTTTAGCAAAATCACACCAAGCCATTTCCCAAGTCAACCACACATCCAAACTTCATTTTCCATCCAATTATATAAACAACATACTTGATGCTAAAACTTCAATTAAACCATGCATGATCACAAAATCCTAGTGTATGACTAATTTGGTATTTACATACAAACTCATCCAAAATCATCATAACCATCATCATATTCATTACTAATGCCAAATATCATAAAACCAAATCCAAAACAATTCAAATTCATCATTTTCACCCTTAAGTTTTCATGACCATGTATGGCCTCAACCATTGCACGGTTTGGAACATCACTAACAAAATAAAGCATCAAAATAGCTCTTATGTCTATCAAGATAACATGAATCGATACTCAAACCAACATAAACAAAAATCAAAACCAACATAAAACCAAAATCAACAACATAAGGGTTAAGGTTTACTCACTTTGAGCTTGAAAAGGAGATGTGAGTGATGTTTGAAGAGTGTGGGGAGGTGGCTAGTGGCTGATGGCTAGGGGTGTTGGAGGTGGTTGAAGTTAGGTGGTGGCAAGCTGGCAGGTTCAGCCCCAAATAGTAGCAACAAAAAAGGGCAGAAGCTGCCATGATGGGAGAAGAAAGAGAAGAAGAAGAAGAAGAAAGCTTGATATGTTTTTTTTTTTTTTCCAGTTTACTTGGTTAAGAATGATTTAAATTTTTACTTGGCTGAGTTCTTAACCTTTCAAAAATTATCTTTTAGCTAATTATAATTAGACATAATTGATAATAATTAGCTAAGTAATTGTAGTACTTGTTGGACCTAAATTGGGCTTGCATGAATTTGGGCCCGGAAAGAAAATTAAACCCATTGTGATTAAATTTTGCATTCATGAAATATAATTTTTAATCTCTTAAACCATAATTATCAAGGCCTACTATTGATTCACCCGAAATTTTATGATATTAAAACTTAAATTGCAAAGTGGGGTCGAAAGTAAATTTTTCAAACCAAAATAATTAAATGCGATAATAAAATGCTATAACCTTAATACCATGGCTTAATTAAATAAATAAACATGATTTATGATCGGGCTATTACATATTTGTGGTTTGATATGAGGTCATCCTTTTTAATTTCATATTCCTCTAGAAGCTGCTTGATGGCCAATTGCGAATCACTATAGATGTCAGGTCTTTTATTCCCATTTTAATGCCCATTTGAAAGCCTAAAATCAATTCTTGATATTTCGCCATGTCATTAGAACGTAACTAAGTTAGCACAAATGAATAAGTGAGGACATGCTTTTCTTGGGAAACAAAAAGTACTCTTGCACCAGCACTATCATGTTTCGCGGCTGCATCGAACTACATTTCCCAAGGTCGGAGGATATCAACGAAGAATATATCTTCACCAGGCAAGTCATCATTTAGGTCCCAAGTATTGTGGATATGATGATCTTCCAGGAAATCCATCAATGGTTACCCTCTAACTTCCTTGTATGGCACATAAACAAGGTCATATTGCTTTAAGATTATAGCCCATTTTGCAATTTGTCGCTCAAAATTAACCTTGACAAGATATGTTTCATGAGGTTAGCTTTAAAAATCACCCACATTGTATAAGCTTGCATGTAATACCTTAGTTTTTGAACAGAGAACATCATATCAATCAGGGAGTAATTCAATTCAGCCCTAACCAAAGTGCGATTTAGATAATGTAGAGCTCGTTCTTTGCCTTCTTTCTTTACTTAGGCACACAATGCCCTAATGACCTTTCTTGAGTTGCAATGTAGAGTATAAGAGGCTTTTCTGGGATTGGTGCCCCCAGAACTGGTGAGTTTGATCAGTACTTTTTAATACAATCAAAAGCTTTTTGGCATGGCTAGCCCCATTGAAATTGTGCATGCTTGTTCATGAAGTGGTGGAATGGGTGGCAATGACTCGATAGGTTGGATATGAACTTTCTAATATAAGCTAAACAGCCTTGAAGACTTCGCAACTCTTTAAGATTTTTCAGGGGTAGGCATATCTTGAATTGCCTTAATTTTGGCCTTATTGATTTGATGCATCTATGCCTAACTATAAAGCCTATGAACTTCCCTGAACTGACACCAAATGCATACTTAAGTGGATTCAACATTAGTTGACATCTCCTTAGCCTATCAAAAACTTGATGAAGGTCTTGTAGGCGGTGCGATCTCCTTTTTTACTTGACCACAAGATCATCAACATAATGCTCCACTGTTTTATGCAACATGTCATCAAAGATAGTTTGCATTGTTCTCTGGTATGTCGCTCAATCGTTCTTCAAACTACATGGCATTATCTTATAGCAGAAGATGCCTTTGGATGTGTGAAAAGTTATGGCTTCTTGATCTTCTGGTGCCATTTGGATTTGATTATACCTTGTAGTATAATCTATGAAGGACAAGGCTTCATATTCCATGGTTGAATCAATCATGAGCTTAGTGATAGGTAATAGGAAGTTATCTCTTAGGCAAGCGTTGTTGATATCCCAAAAGTCCATGCAAATGCAAAGTTTCCCTTTTTCTTTATTACAGGGACTACGTTTGCAATCCAAGTCAGATATTTTACCTCATGAATAAATCCTTACTCTATGAGTTTGGTGGCCTCTTTTTCGATTTCAGGTACTAACTCTGGGTGAAAACACCATTGCGGCTACTTTTTGGGTGAAATACCCCCTCTTAAGGGATAATTGATAGACTGTAACTTTGAGATCAAGCCCTGACATTTCCTTATAACTCCATATAAATACATCTTTGTACTCTGAGAAGAGATTGAAGGACTCCTTTTTTTCTATTAGGTGTAAGCAATGAACTTACATAGAGAGGGCGAGGTCCCTCGGTAGTTTCGAGATTCAATTCCTTCAAATCATCGACTGTAGCTTGACCATCGTCTTCAAGAGTTTTAAGAGTTCTACAAGCTCTATTCCTGACTCTGAGTCTTCACATTCTTGGACTATGATATGATTAGAAGAAATCACCTCTTTTTGCTCATCTCCTTTGTTGGTGTCAGAATTACCTTGCTGACCAGTAAAGACCATAGTGCGCCTTTTCACCTTCAGTGAACCGTCTGTCTTTACATCAAGGGCTGAAAACTGCTTCATGCCAGAAGGCATAGAACTTTGTACTCCCTTTCCATCACCAAGTTGATTGAACACTAAATCCGTTTGTTCTTGGGATGGCGAATTTGACGATTCCTTTCTTTTTGTGATTCTGTTGAACACCGAAGGCTTTGGTTATGCATGACCTTTTACTCTCCAAAATACAGAAGGCTTACAATTTTGACTCCTCTCAATTCTAGTGAAGATGGATGGGCATTTCCTTAAGGTGAATGATTATAACCTATAAAATATAGAAGGCTTTGTAGGAGGTTAAGCATTTTCCTCCTCACTATCATCTACTTCTTTAGTGGAGATGTATTAAAGCACATACTACCTGCCCTTGTATTGCCTTGATATCTTGATTGGTTGTGATGGTGTATAACGAAGACCCACTTTTGATATTTTTACTAGGCCTTCTAGTTCTTGAATCTTCTTTTACATTTTGTTGAGGTCATAGATTTCCATCTCCACTACTTTCCTCAACACAGCAGGATCGTTAAAATCATAACCTGCCTTCCCCATAAGCTTATATGCATTCAAGTTGAATCCTTCCTCTGTTTGTGCATTTGGAAAGTTCTCCTCTCCATCTAATGCAGTCTTAGAACAAGAGACAAATCCAGGTAAAGGGCGTCTACTCACATTTGGTTGGTACATGTTTCGCATTGGCAATGTGGCACTCTATTTAAGGGTGCTCAGACTAGCCCCACTATCCTTCTTGATAGCCTTAACCCAGCATTTCCACTTGTGCACCCACTGAAGGGGTTATTTCCCCCTCCTTGCAATGAGCTATGGGAACATATCTTTAAGACCAGTGGCTTGTGATTTGTGGAAACCACCACTTGCTTAGCAACGTATTTACCAAGTTGTGTTATAGCCTCTTGTTTAACATTTTCTTTACAATACTCTTGTCGTTTCACGCCATCATGCCTTAGACCACCTTGGAATTCATGGTAGCCTTCGGCTCGCCCCTACCGGTGGAGGAAATTATTAAGGGCATAGTCTCCTTTGGTACAATGCCTTTTTTAGAGAATTTAGAATCAGTAAAATGTGATTTTGCCTTTGTAAACAGCTTGACATCGCTATTGATCTTCTTTTAGCCACCACTGTGATACTTAAGACATTAATGGACGATAGAGGCTACTATTCCATGCTCATGGAGCCATAGGCATCGAACTAACAATTTTTATGAAGTTTTAAAGTCTATTACATTGAAGATTCAAGATATTGATAGATCTTCCATTGTTATTTCTAAGAAAATCTTACCGATCACGCGTTGATTATCTAGGCTAAATCCTTGAATTACCATTCAGCTCTTAGAAAGCTCTTCCATCGTGATTCCCAATTCATTCATTGTAGACATAGGCGTGATGTTAACAGTTGAACCTCTGTCTACCAAGATACGCTTGACATTTTGCTCCCTGATATAACTAGTCACAAACAAAGGACAGTTATGATGTGTAGATCCCAACAACAAGTCATCATCAGTGAAAGTGATAGTTATGTTGCAACTGGCATACTAGTTTGAGGATTCTCCAACATCTTTAACCTTGTTAGCATAAAGCTCTGGGTGGTGAAGGGCATTAGCAACACACTAAGGTATCTCTTTCGATAAGAGAAAGATTTGCCTCCAACCCATATGTGCTGGTAAGGCCTCTAAGATAATTAGAGTTTTATCATTGCCTTTTGGAGAATCTACCTACCTTTCTTATTATCCATCTTCTTCATCCTCCAGCTCAGTGCATGAGGACATGTTGACAATGACTCTATCAAAAAAGCCCACTGGGAAGAACTCTTCCCATGTGACAGGAATAAGCGACTCCTGCTCAAGTAGGTCTATAGGTTGAACATAACACTTCGTGTTCGTTTTCGAGCTACTCTTACCTCTTACACACTGAGATTTCTTCTTCCTCATTGTCCCTTCCTACAGCGTAGAGGCAGTTGTTGGTCCTGCTTTTCATTTCGGGACCTTTTGCTAAGTAACAAGGGTCCACCTCTTCTCATCATCCTCTGGGATATCGACAGTGGGCTTGATTTCTAGAGGAGGCGCTTGCACCATCAATGGTATAACAACTGGCTCTAAACTTTTTCAAACTGTATTTTGAATAACTCCACCCTTAGTGAAGGAGTCAAATCATGTCTTCCTTCCTAGCAAACTTAGATATGATTTTTTCATCATAAAGATGATGGCTCTAATTGAGCGCACATACAATTAGTTTCAATGGTATCAGCCAAGTCAAGTATGTTCTTCCCATCCTTGGCTAGTTGTATGATACACTGTTTAACAGTAATGAATTTTTCTAAAGGGTGACTCATAATGACCCTGTGATAACGACTGTACTTCGGGTCATTTATCCTTCCAGCATTCTCTAGCCATTTTGGTTCAGGGAGTTTGATGATCTTGTTTTTAAGCAAGTCATCCAATATTCCTAGCAAGTCTGAATTAGGAATTGGATACTTCTTTTCTTGAAGCTTCTTTAATGTAAGGCACTTCTTTGTTGTCTCCTTAGAGAATAAAGCCTTATTCCCTTCTGGACCAGACTTCCTAGAAATCCTCATGGGCTCTCCAATAGGAATAGTCATAGTTTCCTTTGTTGAGGGTTTTGGAGGTTTAGAACTCTTCTTGGAATCACCTTTGTCATTCTTAAACTCATATGAAGAAGATGACTTGTTGCGACGGTTTGCTATCATCATTTCCATGTCATGTGCCTTTGTAGCTAGCTCTTGAAAGGCCTTAGGATGCTGCAAAGCACAAAGCAAGTCCCACTCTATGCCCTGAATGCACATTTCGACAGTAGAGGTTTCGGACAAATGATTTTTGCATTAAAGGTTGAGAGATTTCTAATGATTGATGTAATCAAGAACTAGTTCACCCTTCAACTATTTAGTATTTCTCAGTTCTACCATACTAATAGTGCGCTGAGAACTGTAGAATCTCTTAAAGAATTCATGTTCCATTTGTTCCTTACTGTCAATAGATTTGGGCTCCAAGTCTGTATACTAATCAAAAGTGATCCCTTTAAGAGATCGACCAAACTACTCCACCAACCTATATCCCTCTGTACTAGCATTGCTTCACGTCTCAATGAAGTAAGCGATGCGCTATTTCGGATTGCCCTTACTATCAGATTGGTTGAATTTCGGGTGTTGGCAGCCATGGGGCATACAAAGGACATCAGTCCTTTTCGTATAAGGCATTGTGAACAAATGTGTCTTATGGGATACTCCTACTAATTAAGCCTTAACAGCATTCACAATTTGGTTTTGAATCTGTTCAACAAACATTGAGTCCAATGAGGACTCCTTTTTTATGTGTTCGTCATTAGAGTTTTCGCTGCAATTAGACTCCTTGTCAAACTCTTCGCCATCCAAACCTTTGGTAGAGGATTCGGATGGTTGCTTTTCAAGTTCTTCATTAGATTGACAATCAGCTCACTTTGATGTTTGATTTAGCCATCTTTCTCTAGACTCTCCTTAGCGAGCCTCTCTAGTGTTGCCTTCATGCTTATGAGCTGCTCTTCTATGTTGGTCGCCTTTGTCACCATGGGTGGCATAGTGATAGAATTAGAGCACTAGGTCTCCTTAATCGAATGAATCCCTTGGAGACGCTGGTAAGGAGTCACTGCAAGTACAGCGATGATCTTCTACATCAAAAGGTTGGAGGGCAAGGTTGGCATGAACCTAAGGCCTATCTATCCCCTGAGAAATTGTCTGCCACATTTTGAAGCCAGCAATAGATCTTTCCTTCAAAGAATGTGAAGTGATTTTGTTGACTCCTTTAGGTAGGTTGGAGCCAAGGTTTTGGACTTTATGAGAATGTGATGGTACAATCCCAACTGATTGCTTTATGGCAGCTTTTGTCACAATCTTAGTCATAACTCCGCTAGATGTAATACTAGCAGTTGCTAATGCTTGAGATGTAGACGGACAACTTTCCTTGAAAATTGAGGGATGACGTTCTTAGAGGCTATGTCGTCTTCGAGCAAATGCAGAGTTCGTGTTTTGGAGAAAGAAAGTCCCATCGAGTGTGCCAAAAATTTGTATGCACAAATTTCGAGCCTATAAAAAATGAGACAAGAAATTGAGAAACAAAATCAATTTTTGTATTTATATCAAAAATGGGTACAATCTTTGTACAATTCTAACAAGAACAAGTGTAGTAAATCCCTCGATTCTATCTCCTTGAATTGTTTTGAATGAATTTGATCTTAAAAAAGGGCCTAAGAAGGTTAATCTCAATCAAGATATGGGTTTGATATCTAAGAGTATACGACATATGTTTAGAATGTTTGTTGTCTTCTTCTAGAGAAAACTCTTGAACTTTTGTGAGTTCTTTTGAATGTAGCCATTAAATAAGAGGGAATATCTCCATATTTATAGCCGAAAGGTGGCTAGTGTTAGCCTCAATTAAGGATAATTATCTCCCCATTTTTTAAGGAAATAAATAATCCCATATTTTTTGTATCAATCATAACATGTGACACCTTTTAACTGGCCAAAGTATATTTACATTAAATATTTAATTTAATAAAATGCCTTAATTAATTTGACACATGCCACGGTATAATTGGCTGAAATAAAAGTATCTGATTTTTCATGTGGTGAGTCTTGGTTGGACAATAGAAAAATAAATAAATAAACAAATAATTGCTTCCTACAATAATTTTGTACAGTGTTTCCTATTGTTTTTAAAAGAGAGATAACTCTTAGTACCAACAATATTAAAAGGGGACTTTAATTTGGAATATCCCAAAAATGAAGAGGGATGAGTAATGTGGGATAGAGAGAGTATTTACTTTAAATTAATAGATTTAAAGTTTTAAATTTAAAATTTTTTGATAAATTTCATATAGACAATCCATTGGTATAGGAAAAGAACAAATGATCCAAAATTATGAAATTTAAACATGAATTTCTTTTTAGTAAATACTGGCAGACATTTGGTTGAATTTTGTTGCAATGGGATGGGAAATGATTTCAGGAGGTATGTCAATAATTTTTTTTTTAATTCTATATTCTAATTTGTATAATTCAATTTAGGAATATTAAATATAAGTAAAAAATGATACCTAAGGATATGTGTTTATGTAAACTCAAAGGTGGAGAGGTTTAGTAAAAGTTACGCATCTTGGATTTGTCATTTCATCCAAAATATAATTTCGGATAAAAAAATACTCCAACTAAACATAACTTATGAAAATATGAGATATCATTCTCATATCTGAACTCAAAAAAATTTGAATCAAATTGAAGACTTGCTAAAATAGACAACAAATTTGGCGGAAGAAAGGTTTGATTTTGAAACCCATGGTGATTCCTTCAAAATAAGGGGATAGGGACAAAATGGTAAGCCCAAAAATCCAATTAAACTAAATAAATCAATAAATAAAAAGAATGACTCCCATGTACATGGAATAAATGGCACAAAATTCTTTTAGAAGGAAGAATATTATAACAAATAAATAATGCAATGGAGGACTAATTCCCCATAGTGGGCTTGAATTCCCATTATCATGGTTAGACCACTACAATAAACGTGGCTCTCTCAAGCACTTGTAGCCTGTCACATTAGGTCAAGAGAACGTATTGTGGTGTAGACAAAATATAAAATATATGATGAGGAAAAGGAAAACTAGGGATGAGAAGTTTCAAAAGGGCATATTCCCTCCAAGTGATTATATAGTAACTGCTGATAGAGGTACTAATCTCCACATGAATTGGGCCCCAAAAAGACGAATACTGCATGCAAATTTTTGTCAGTTTTAATTTGAACTTAATTGCACACGGTATATAAATATATATATATATATATATATATATATATATATATATATATATATATATATTATATTACTAATCTCTACATGAATTGGGCCCCAAAAAGACGAATACTGCATTCAAATTTTTGTCAGTTTTAATTTGAAATTAATTGCACACGGTGTATATATATATATATAGATATATATATATATATATATATATATATATATATATATATATTAATATATATATTATGTATGTTGTATGTATGTATAAAGAGACAAATATATAATATGCATATAAATATATATATATATATATATATATATGTATGTATGTATGTATGTATGTATGTATGTATGTATGTATGTATGTATAAAGAGATAAATATATTTGTATGAATATGCATATAAACCTGTATATATATATGTGTCATGTATGGGTGAATATATATATATATACGTGTGTGCGTGCGCGCGCATATGCATGTACATCTTAGCAGCACTTGGTCTGAGCTAAAGTCTCAGAGCCTTAGCCTCCACTTAGTGTACAATCATATCTATACAGCTTATGTATTTCACATTTTTACTTAATATCTAGCTAGCAATAATGCCCTTTCTCTGGCATTCTCTTTGATGCTATGTACCAGTTGCCTTGAATCTGTCTGCTGCTGTTTGAAAACTCTCATGTTTCTCGCTAGCCATATCTCATAGATCATGGCATTGAAAGATACTGAGTTGATCTGCACTTCCAGTTCAGCCACCTTGTCACATACTACTGCGATGACTATGCATCCTTTGGGAATCCCAGCCGGTTCTACAATGCTCCCCTTACTCTTTGTGCAATTTCACAAGTATAAAATAGATGCTCAATAGTTTCTTCCTCCCACTTGCACAATTCACATATGCTCTCTTGTAAAGCCCTAAATCTTCTGAACCTTGACTTCACAGGTAATTTCCTTTGCATCATAACCCATGACAGAAAAGAATGTTTTCGTGCCTTGACTCTAGACTAGATTTCTCGATTCGGGCGGGTGGGTAGAATATGAGCAGACTGTATTTCGGTTCTGGGCAAACACGAGTTGGGTCTTTTTGATTCGGGTACAACACGGTTAGAGTGTATTTCGTTTTTGCAGGTTCGGGCAAGCCCAAAGGGTGGTGGCCGCAATCTTTTTTATTATTCTCTCGAGCAAAATTGGCTATACATACTCAAATCACCTGGATGCATATCAAATACATCTTTGTTACTTCATAACGACAACCCAATATGTTTCAAAAATTAAAATTGATTACAGAGACTTCAAAATCAATCCAACCCATAAAGTAATGATCAGTTCTAGTCAAACAATCCTTTAAATGTATGGCATGATAATAGAAATACTTTAAGATTACAAAATATCAAGATATCATTATCATACTGAAAAGGGGAGGAACAAGACAATATTATAGAAATATTACCAAGAAATAAACTCAAAACAATAATAACAACAAGAAGTAACAATCCAAAAACTGAAACTAGACACTCTAAAAGCTACCTAAATCCAATCAATCCAAGATCAAAGAAGTACGAAGTTCAATTCTTCCATCCTCTTATATGCATGCAGGTCATGTTAATATCTTACTTATGCAGTCTAATTCCAATTAATGCAAAAAGCCGGAGAAATTAAATAGGCTTTCAAGTTCTCTTGTCCACCCCAACGATGTGCTTATATAATGAAGATCATCCTACCTGGTTGTTGGAATTTAGGAATGAACCACCATAGCCATGGCCAACATTCAAACATATCTTTATATTTGAAAATTAAGTTTATTTGAGCGAGAGAATTCTATTTTACAACGAGCAACCCAATGTGCAAAGTGTCATTAATCTAGAGATGCTAGCATAGGACAACGTAAACTAGTAAATGAGTAGGCTTCTATTGTATTTAACCTCTCGTACAATATTTCTGTCTAGTGGTGCATGTGATTCAGACGTGATGGGAACGTCAGTTAAAATATGCTCATGATTATAATACTGATGGATAACAAGCAACTTATTAAATACTTCAGCATTATGGGGATATTAATAAAATCATTAAGGTCAAGTCAATAACTGTTAATATATAATTAATTTTCATAAGTACACATTTTCAGGATGCTCAACTGGAGTCTTGAGTTAAATCTTTCTTAGATTCACATTTGTGAACCACGTCCAATGAACTCATTCAATTGATCCACATTGAATAGTCGACCATCACTTTTATTATAATTTTTTTATATTTTGGAGTAGTACCCAGTAAAGTGGTGGGCTGTGGGGGTGATTGACTGAAGGAATTAGGGCTGTTCATCGGTCCAGGACCGGACTGAACCGGACCGGACCGGACCGGCTGGACCAAGTATCGAAAAAGGGCTTAGACCGGTCCTATCCTTACAAACTTTACAAGTTCAACAAGTCAGAAAAACAAGTTCAACCCAGAAAAAATTCACACCTAACCCTAACACTGCAATAAAAAAATTCACAAAAAATTCATAAAAAAATTCGAAACTTGGAATCAGAGATCAGATGAACAACACCATTGAACCTCCACAAGATCAAATGACATTTCTTACAAACAGAAAGATTTATAGGTCGAAGCCCATGGAATCTGTCAACAATTTGAGAACCGAGAGAACAAGGAGAGGGGAGCAGAGCACGGGGAGAGGAGAAAATCAAATCAAAACCAAAAAATCAAAAATAATTGAATCAACAAATTACATCGTAGTAAATCCACCACGCATACCTGAGAGAGAGAGGCAGCTGATGACAAGGAGGGCTGGGCTGAGGGCCGACGATAGGCAGAGAGCGAGAGACGATAGGCCGGAGAGGGCTAACTGCTGACTACTGGGGGCAGAGGAGAGGCTGAGGAGCCGGCCACTAGCGCCGGCTGACGGCAGAGAGCAAAGAGTCGAAGACAGCCAAAGACCGAGAGTAAGAGCCTCAGAAGCAGCGACCAAGCAAAGACCTCAGATCGGAGGCGAGAGGAGAGGAGAGGAGAGCGGAGAGGAGAGGAGAGCGAGAGGCAGAGATCGGGAGAGAGAGGCAGAGATGGAGAAGAAGACTGAGAAGAGTCGAGAGAGCAGAAGATCGAAAATCACCCAAAAAGGAAAACCACCCTCGCGAAAAAACCTAACTCTAATTCAGTTCGGTTCGGTCTAAAAGCCGGTCCATCTGGTCCAGGATCAGACCGGACCGAAAACCGAAATTGGAAAAGGACAGGACCGATGACCAGACCGAATGGCCTCGGTTCAGTCTGGTCCAGGACCGAATAATGAATAGCCCTACAAGGAATTGGTCTTCCGTGCTAGGCCTTGTCATATAAAGATACTAACAATTGTCCAGGAGGTTGACTTTCCTGATCAGAGCCAGTAGGCACTCCTTCGTTTTAATGCCCTTCACTCTCTCATCTCTCTTCTCGCAACTGAAAGGTTTGTCTATTTTTTATGAATTGTGAAGCCCTCCGGCTCTATTCTTTTTATGGATATATTACAGGTGTGAAATGAAAAGGAGTTGAAAGGAACAGAAAGAAATTGGTTGGAGTAATTTGCTGTATGTGGGAGTGGGAAGGAATGGAAAGGAGTGAGTATTGATATTAGTTACGTTAACGATTTGTGTAACATAAAACTAATTATTAATAATTACAATAATAATTCTAAACAATTAATAATAAAAGTAATGATTAGTCACAATAATAATTGTTAATATTAATAATAATTATTAATATTAATATTTAACACTAATATCAATATTAATGATTATTATGACTTATTAATGTTGATAGTAATAATAATTAGTATTATAATTATAATTGTTATAAATAATATTATATTAAAGAATATTAGTAATAATTACAATAATAATCATTAATAGTATCGGTCATCATTATAACTATTAATAATAATAATAATTAATATTAATATTGATAATAATAAAGAACTAATTAATAAGATTAATGATAATTAATAATAACAAAAATAATAATTATTAATATTTAGAGTAATAATTAATAATACTATTAATAATAATGATTAATAATTATTATTATTAATATGAAGAATAATTACCTAATTATTTATTAATTAATAAATAACAATTATTGTTAATATTAAAAAATTACCACTAATCTTATTATTAATGACTAATAAATATTAACAATAATAATCCATAATTCATAATTATTATTATAATAATAATTATTAATTAATAATAGAAACAATAATGAATCATTATTAATACTAATTATTTTTAATATTATTAATAATCATAATAATTGCTAATATTAATAACAATTATTAATATTAATATTAATATATATAATGGTTATTAATTATTAATATTGATAATCATATTTAGTATTACAATTATAATTATCATAATGATTATTAGTGTCATTAATAAAAATTAATAATAATTAAAATAATTATGATTAATATGAATAATAATTATCATTACTTTTAATAAGAATATGCTTAATATTGACATTAATAATCATAAAAATTATTAATATTTAGTAATAATAAAAATATTCGATAATATTAAGAATAATAATAATTCTTACTAATATTAACAAGAACCATAAAAACAATCATTAATATTAATAATTATTTTTTAACAATTAATTAATTAAAAATGATAACTAATAATAACTACTATTATTAATATTAAAAACAGTTACTATTAATCTTATTGTTGAATAAAAATAATTAGTAATAAAAATAATTAACAGTCAATATTGTTATAATAATGAAAATAATGATTAATCATTAATATTAATAATCCTTAATATTAATAACTAAAATTACAAATAATAATCACAATGATAATTAATAATTATTATTACTACTAAAATTTATAGTAATTGTTAATATTAAATTAATGTTAACAGTGATTATTCTTATTGTCTATGTTAATAATAATGATTGTTACTATAATTATTTTTTATATGAATTATTATTATTAATGAATGTTAGTAGTATTTACAATAACAATTAATATTAGTATTAGCCATAATTGTTATTATTATTACTATTAATAATAATAACTAATTACTAATATTAATCATAATTCATAATTATAAAAACAAAAATATTAAGAATAATAATTATGCATATTAACAATTATAGTGATTAATAATTATTATTAATACTTGTGATTTTTATTTAATTATTAATGAATAATAAAAATAAAAAATTATTATAATTATTAATGTTAATAATAAATTACAATAATAATTACGATAACTATTCCTGTTAGTATATAATAATCATAATGTTTAATATTAGTAATTAATAATTAATATTAAGATTAAGATTAATATTAATGTTAGTATTAATAATTATTAATAATTCATAATAATTATAGTTATAATATAATTATAATAATTTTATTATTGATAAAAAGTAGTGATAATTACAATAATGGTCACTATTAATATTAACAATACACAGTTCACAATAATTAATATTAACATTGTTGTAAATATTAATAAAAATTGCTAATTAATATATTAATAATAAATATTACTTAAAATAATTATCAATAACATTAAGATGAATAATAATTATTAATATCATTAAAAATAATTAGTAGTAATAATTATTAATATTAATAGCTATGTTTTAATAATTAATTACTTAATATTGTTAACAATAAATAATAATAATTATTATTAATATCTAAATAATTTCTATTAATTTTACTATTTATTGATAACAATAATTTATAATTAAAAATATATATTACAATAGTAATTATTATTGATTGATAGTAAAAATAATAATTAACTATAATAATAATTATTTTTAATGTTAATAATAATTAACAATAATAATTACAACAATAACACCTATTAATATTAATAATAAAAATATGATAAAAGTGAATGGGAGTGGGTAGGAGTGGGAATGAGTAGTATTTATTTTAAGGAGCGGAAATAAATGAAAATAAGTGATAAAAAGTCGGAAGGAGTAGGAGAGAGTAAAATGAGAGCATTTACCCACGAAGGAAACTTAGGTCTCAATATGAGCTACCAAGTTAAGATAACTCATCCCACCCAAAAAAAAAAAAGGCCAACGGTAAAAAATATAGACATCAATTTACAGCAAAATCCTTAAAAAAAAAAAATTACTTTAGATATTTAATACAAAAACAAAACGCGGAACCGGGCACGTGTAGTTAGGAGACCAACACCTTACAAGAGGCGACAACTGCAATTACATATGTCAAACTAAGCAATAATAAGACAAAGCTACCAAATCATTACTATTACTAGTAATACAAGGCTAGAAGATCACCAACTCCGCTATGCCAAAAGCATAGTTAACAAGAGAAACATAAAGCATGCTAAATTTAATCAAGATCAAATAGAAGAGCGACCTAAGAGGTTGATCAGAGCACGAATAGTATTATATGACCTACATTAGATGGAGATGGGCAATTTAAAGCACCAACATCGAATGCTTTTTCTTCCACAGCCATGGGACTCGACTATGGTCACTTGACGTTGGGGCGCCATAGAGATTGAGTGCTTGAAATAGATCTAAAATGAAGTAGATCAATAGCATGAAGTAGATCCACAATGAAGACTCCTTTTAAGGCAATAGATGCAGGAGATGAGTGATTGACGTAGATAAAAGGTGAAGCAGATCGAGATCTCGGTATCTCAAAAATCTGAATGGCGATAAGTTAGCTCGTCCATGGCATAAAAAATAAAGATCTCACTCTGAGGTTTAATGGGTTTAGAGAGAGAGCCGGGGGGAATTGGAGAAGTCACTGGAAAGCTAGGGCTCGTGACTGTGTAATCGTGCATGACATTGCTATTTGGGTGATTAATTTTTGCCACTGTACCACAAAAGGTCCAGAACCACTGGCCCAATACTTTAAAAGAACCAAACACAAAGCATTGGAAGGTTGACCCATCAGGTCAACCCAAACCCGAGCGGACTGGACCCAAATTTTTTCGAGTTTCGGGTTGAAAGAGTGTGTTCAAAACCCTGAACTTTTGGGTAGTTTTGGATTGGGTCAGATTTTGTCATGTCTACTCTAGACTATACTAACATGGCCTAATGAACTTCACTACCTAAAGTCCAACACCAAATGTACTCTTTAAATATTTATTCGCATGTTTTTGAGTGAGCCAAACACTGCAAGCGTACGGGTTTTGTAGTTTAGATTAAATATTGTTCTCATAGAGACCCATGCAATCTATTAAGTTTTATCCTTTGAAAATGCTAAGCAAATTAAGTATTGAGTTGGGATATTTTTCTAAAACTAATCTATTGCTAGATGGGTGCTAATTACCGTTTTAAGGCTTCTATCAATTAAAAACGCCGAGGGATTGTCTCACCAACAATGAATTAGATCCAATAAATTGTGCATGTGCCTTATTCTAATTTGGATGAATCAAAGGATGACAATCATATATAATTCAATTTATTCTTTCAAAATGAATTGAATTATTTAGACTAATCTAATCACCATTCTTTCAAAAGGTTCTTGAGTTAGTGCAAATTAAAAGTCTAAGGTGTCAATTTTCCTCTTAACATGCAACTTTCTTTCAAAAATTACTATGTCAAGCCTAATCTTGTCGATCCAATAGTGGATTTCACATTTCAGTACTTCACCCAACTATTTAATGATTTGCAAGCAAATTTGGCCTAAATTACTCAAAATATTTACAGAACGATATAGAGTGAAACATACCAAATAGATAAAGCAAAATATTGGTAAAAATTAAGAATCTAATTCCATTGTTTGGCTAAGAAATCCCTAAACTAGAGGAAAACTGCTCACACATGATTATTGAACTAGCAAAAGAGATTAAATAAACATCAAAACAACCTGGAACAATTCAAATGGAGTTCAATGAGTAAAGGAAGAGAAGATTCTTAGTAACAATGGAGTTCTTTGATGATTCTTCAATCTTTAAGCCTCCAACTTGCAAATTGTCTCCTTGCAAATCGTCTTCTTACTCCAAAAATAATAAAAACACTAAGGTATTTTAGAGATTTTTGATAGAGAAAGAATAGGTCGCTTTTCTAGCAGCTGAGCACGCTTAGTTATAGCAGCCACCAAGCATTCTTAGCCACGAAACTAAGGAAAATGAACAGTTGTAGCTATTATAGGCCTACCATGGACTGTGGCTTTCACCATGGACAACTCGTGGAGGCCTTTGTCTTGGTTGTTTCTTGTTCTTCTTTCCCTCCACCAGCACAGTGGCTAGGGGACATTCGTGGTGATCAAAAACTCATCATTTAAGGGTCAAGGCTTAGTTAACGAGGTCTCAAAACCTGCACAAATCATCAAAGAACTACACCCAAGTGTAAAATAAGAATTTAGGGCATAAATTATAACATACAGCTCACAAACTCCCTAAGAATGCAACAAAATGACCCAAAGATAATATAAAGTTTAAGCACTTATCAAACTCTTCCATGCTTGAACCGTTACTTGTGCCTAATGTTAGGCGATAATTTGTCGCATTTTACATGCCCTTTTCACCTAATCTTAGCTCGTATAATAACATAATCTTTAGAGTTTTTTCTTATTTTATTAAATATTCTTTGAGATTTTTACTTGTTTTGTTTATTCTTGCAGGCAATAAGTTGAACCAAGCAAATGTCGCGAAAAAGGGCAGAAAAGGATCAAAACAGGCGAAAAGGCGGAAAAACGGGAGCCAGCCGGCAAGGTGGCACGGCCACCCCGTGCCACATGGCACGGTGCAGCAGTGCCACCTAGGCACGGTCGTGCCTCCCCTCGTTTCTTTCGGTTATTCGCGGCCCGCCTTGTCTTCTATTTAATCCTCTTTTCTCGACGTTGTTCGGGGGCTCTCTCTTCTACTTTTCTAGGTTAGTTTAGGTTAGATTTATCCAATAAAAACCCCCATAGGAGGATTAGATTAGGATTGTAGTTGGTATTTTGGGATTCAAGCTTATGGATTTCAAGTTCTACAATCAATTCAAGCATAAGTTTCCCTCTTCTTTCTCTTTTTATTTCATCGTTGTTCTTATTTATATTTTGTTGTTTTAATTATTGTAATTGCTTTGTTTGGTTTATATGTTTAGTTTTTATCGTTAATTCATGTTATTTAGCTGTTTAGATTCGTTTTATTTCATTGCCTTTGTTTCGTTCTTCATGTTCATATTCTTATTTGTTAGTTTAGGTTTTCATTCGTTTTTGATGTTTAGTTGGTAGATTGTGTTGGCTTGGATTGTGATTAGCCTCTGGGTGGCTAATTAATCTTGTAATTGGCCTAACCATACCTAATCTATGCCTAGAACCTAGAGTTTTCCTTCACGCCCGCCAAGTGTTCGATGAAATGCCTGAGAGGGTTTTCATCCATATTTTCGGAAGATTGACTTATGCTGAGAGGTGAGGTCAATTCGCTAGTGTGGGAGAGGGAATGGCCGAGTTCGGGACACAAAAGTAGTATCCGAATGGAGCTAGGTCTGGGGTTGCTAGTTTTGTGGTCTAATTCGACTAACCCCACGAAAGTAGGTGGTTACGCGAGTTAGACTAGCTCATGACCCTTGAGAGAGGGCTTGGGTGGTCTTTGATGATGCAACCGACCATCTCTAGTTCGTAGTGTGGTTTGGGTAGGGTAGGACTCATCTTGGTTAGTTAGTTTATCCATTGGTAAAATCACAACTCCAAGTCGTTTGTTTCTGTGTTTATAACGTAGTTTAGTTCCCCCTTTTTCACCCTTCGATCCTGCCTAGCTTGAGACGCTTTAGTTAGCTTTGGTAGTTGAAAACACAATTTCCTGCGGACGACACCCCAAGTACTCAACGATACACCTTGCACTTGGGGTTTATAAATATTAAAACTTTTTCTGCAACAAGTTTTTGGCGCCGTTGCCGGGGAATTGGCGCTTTCCAATATTAGAGTTTACTTAGGCATTCGAGACTAGGCTTTTATTTCGGAAAAAAAAAAAAATTTTCAAAAAAATTTCAAAAAAAAATTCCAATGGCAATTTTTTATTTTCCCCAATGTGAGCAAGAATTATTTTACCGTTATTGGGATCGTTTACATGCTTATCTTGCTCAGTGTGCTTCTTGTGGATGTTCATGTGAGAAATGGGAATTATTGCATGTTGTCGATGAGGGTGTGAATTGTGAGACCCGTGCTCTTTTTGAGCATTGGGATTTTTATGCTAGAAATGTTGAAGAAGCATGGGATTTTCTTAGTTGGCTGGCTCAGGATACTTATGAATTTGATATTAGCTGTGCTAATTCTTATAACCCAGTCCCTTGCATTCCTGATTATGCCCCTCCTTTGTGTGAAACTTGCCATTGTTCTGATCATGACAACACTTCTTGTCCTTATTATATTTCTGATGATAGCCTTGGTAGAATTAGTAGTATGATAGAGACAATGAAAAAGCAACAAGCTGAGTTTGAAAATAAAATGCGGGAGTTTGACCTATCACATAAGGCCGACCTTAGGTTTAGTTCTCCTAAACGTGATGTTTGCTTGTGTGATGATGGTGCATCTTTTACTCCCCTAGAATCCGGACTAGAGGCAGTACTTGACCCTTCCCTAACTGATCCATCCCTTGTTGCTCCACCCTCATCCAGTGCCCTTAGGGACAACACTACGTTTAACATGACCTTGCCTAATCCACCTCTCCCTTTAACTCAGTCGACGGAGTTCGAGGGAGGTGAGACCTTTACTGTTAACGCGAGTGTTGATGAGGATGATGTTTGTTATGATTCAGACAATGATCTTATTGAAGTGCATGATTCTGATGCGGCTCCTGTAGGGAGGTCTTATGGGGATGTTGTGGTTACTATGCCAGCTAGTCATGACCTTGTTGAGAATGTATCTCCTGGCCACCTTGATACACCCCATGTTCCCCCTTCAGGTTCACCACCCTCCTCTTTCCCTGAGCACCATAATTTATCACTCGTTGCATGTCATGATATGCTTGAGGGGAATGAGATAGACTATATGGACTCCCTAGGTACCTTCAAAGTGTATGACCCCTTCCTTGATCCTTATAGCTTGCACCTAGGGAGCATGCCTGCGAAAATCATGTTAACCACTGCATTTGATTTCTTTACTGATTTTTCAAAGGCATTTAATAAATTTAGGAGATCACTTACTATTATTTCTGCATTCCTGTTTAAGTGCTTTTACTTACACTCATCTGAGTTGCAGGCTCAGGTGTTTGATAAACTTCTGCGAGCGTTGACGGCATCTGAGTTGGCGATGCGCGTCCTGAACGCCGCCGAGGAGTAGCTGATGCTCCTGGCGCTTCCCCAACCTCGTCCTAGTGAGGTGTAGTTCGGATACATTCAGTACCCGACCTGGTATACTCGTTCTCACTCTTCTCTTCTCCCCCCTTCTTTTTATTTTTTCTTTTCTTTCTTTTTGTTTTTGTTTAGTTGTGAATATTAGGATTGTGTTTTTGTTGGTGATCATCTTGTGGTGAAATTTGGATGTTGCTGAGCCGTTGTTGGCTATGATCACCATTTTTGTGTTTTTGTGGATTTTTTATTGTGTTATACTTGGTGGTATCATTGGATTTGTCCATATTTGTTTTTGGTGGTGTTAGTTTGTATATATGTGTGATTGTGTTGCTGTTTTGGGTGAGCTTGTATTTTTGGGAAAGTGTGTTAGCTTGTGTATTTTTTTTTTTGTCGTCTTTTGTTTTTCTTGTATTTGATTTTGTTTTCTTTATTTTTGTGTGTTGGTGATGACTCACGGCTTCCAATGAGGACATTGTGAGATTTAGGTGTGGGGGTGGGGTCATCTCCCATTTTTGTACAACTCCCATTTTTTGTACAAATTTTTCTTTTCTTTTTGCATTTAGGGGAGTTTTGTACTATTTTGATCAGCCTTGATCCCTGATATCTTGACTGTTAGCTCGTATATAAGTATAATGTGTATGATAGATATTCATCCTCAATCTGTCGTTTTAGACCTCAGTTCTAACCCCAACAGTCCAGCGTAATTTTGCAATCCAGTCCTGAATTCATGTATTGTCATCATCCTGAATTCTTAGTCTTCCACGATCGACTCTCCCATTGTCTACTGCACAGTTCCCTTTATATGTGCTGGCACCACCCTTTCTTTTTCCAAAACAAAAGCAAAAACAAATAAATTCAAGCGCTACTGGGTGTATCCCTTTGAGGCGTGACATGAGTTTGTATTGAAAAAAAAAAAATAATAATGGAAAGAAAAGAAAGTGGGGAAGAAAAGAGTTGGAAATGACAAGTACCCCTTTGAGGCATGGGCTACTGGGTGTTACCCTTTGAGACAATACTGCTACTGGGGAAGCCTGCTTTCTATGCTAGCCAATCAAAAAGGTAGCTTGTGTCAATTGCGTGGGATCGAGTTTGGTTTTGGTAGGCTTAGTTTCAGGGTGATGAAAAACTTGCACACTAGGCACCAGGATGGATTCAATATTCTCATGCGTCGTGGGGTGAAAAGCTGATGTCTGGATGCCATTCTTTGGGATGATGTGTCTTGAAATGCATATAATGCCTGTGTACAGACTGATATTTGAGCTACTAGGTGGTTTTGGTTGATTCGATTGTGTACAGTTTATCCCCATGTATATATTGTGTTTTGCTACTTTTATTTTCGATTTTTTGTTTCTCTTTTCTTTGTTTTTCCTTTTTGAGATTTTGTGGGTATATCTTCTGCAAAACCTCACGAGACCTTACTCGTCCACTTGGGGTAACCAAGGGGTTTAAAGGGCTTATTGCATATGCTAAATGCAATCGCGATTCCTGCGAAAGTGAGTTAGGTTTCTAGATTAGTTTTCTTTTGTTTTGCTCGAGGACGAGTAAAAGATAGGTGTGGGGGCATTTGTTAGGTGATAATTTGTCGCATTTTACATGCCATTTTCACTTAATCTTAGCTCGTATAATAACATAATCTTTAGAGTTTTTTCTTGTTTTATTAAATATTCTTTGAGATTTTTAATTGTTTTGTTTATTCTTGCAGGCAATAAGTTGAACCAAGCAAATGTCGCGAAAAAGGGCAGAAAAGGATCAAAACAGGCGAAAAGGCGGAAAAACGGGAGGCAGCCGGCCAGCAAGGTGGCACGGCCACCCCGTGCCACATGGCACGGTGCAGCCGTGCCACCTAGGCACGGTCGTGCCTCCCCTGGTTTCCTTCGGTTATTCGCGGCCCGCCTTGTCTTCTATTTAATCCTTCTTTCTCGACGTTGTTCGGGGGCTCTCTCTTCTACTTTTCTAGGTTAGTTTAGGTTAGATTTATCCAATAAAAACCCCAATAGGAGGATTAGATTAGGATTGTAGTTGGTATTTTGGGATTTAAACTTATGGATTTCAAGTTCTACAATCAATTCAAGCATAAGTTTCCCTCTTCTTTCTCTTTTTATTTTATCGTTGTTCTTATTTATATTTTGTTGTTTTAATTCTTGTAATTACTTTGTTTGGTTTATATGTTTAGTTTTTGTCGTTAATTCATGTTATTTAGCTGTTTAGATTCGTTTTATTTCATTGCCTTTGTTTCGTTCTTCATGTTCATGTTCTTATTTGTTAGTTTAGGTTTTCATTCGTTTTTTATGTTTAGTTGGTAGATTGTGTTGGCTTGGATTGTGATTAGCCTCTGGATGGCTAATTAATCTTGTAATTGGCCTAACCATACCCAATCTATGCCTAGAACCTAGAGTTTTCCTTCACGCCCGCCAAGTGTTCGATAAAATGCCTGAGAGGGTTTTCATCCATATTTTTGAGCGATTGACTTATGCTGAGAGGTGAGGTCAATTGGCTAGTGTGGGAGAGGGAATGGCCGAGTTCGGGACACGAAAGTAGTATCCGAATCGAGCTAGGTCTGGGGTTGCTAGTTTTATGGTCTAATTCGATTAACCCCACGAAAGTAGGTGGTTACGCGAGTTAGACTAGCTCATGACCCTTGAGAGAGGGCTTGGGTGGTCTTTGATGGTGCAACCGATCATCTCTTGTTCATAGTGTGGTTCGGGTAGGTTAGGACTCATCTTGGTTAGTTGGTTCATCCATTGGTAAAATCACAACTCCAAGTCGCTTGTTTCTGTATTTGTAGCATAGTTTAGTTCCCCTCCTTCACCGTTGATCTCGCCTAGATTGAGACGCTCTAGTGAACTCTGGTAGTTGGAAACACAATTCCCTGCAGACGACACCCCAAGTACTCAACGATACACCTTGCACTTGGGGTTTATAAATATTAAAACTTTTTCTGCAACAAGTTTTTGACAAAAACTTGTTGCAAGAAAAACAGAGTTTTAATATTTATAAACCCCAAGTGCAAGGTGTATCGTTGAGTACTTGGGGCGTCGTCCGCAGGGAATTGTGTTTTCAACTACCAGAGTTTACTAGAGCGTCTCAATCTAGGCGTGATCACCGGGTGAAAGAGAAAAGACTAAACTACGCTACAAACACAGAAACAAGCGACTTGGAGTTGTGATTTTACTAATGGATGAACCAACTAACGAAGATGAGTCCTAACCTACCCAAACCACACTACGAACTAGAGATGGTCGGTTGCACCATCAAAGGCCACCCAAGCCCTCTCTCAAGGGTCATGAGCTAGTCTAACTCGCGTAACCACCTACTTTCATGGGGTTAGTTGAATTAGACCACAAAACTAGCAACCCCGGACCTAACTCGATTCGGATACTACTTTCGTGTCCCAAAATCGGCTATTCCCTCTCCCACACTAGCAAATTGACCTCACCTCTCAGCATAAGTCAATCGCCTAAAAATATGGATGAAAACCCTCTCAGGCATTTCATCGAACACTTGGCGTGCATGAAGGAAAACTCTAGGTTCTAAGCATAGATTGGGTATGGTTAGGCCAATTACAAGATTAGTTAGCCATCAAAAGGCTAATCACAACCCAAGCCAATAAATTCTAACAACTAATCATTAACAAAACACAAAAACCTAAACCTAAACCTAAACTAACGAAGGACGTAACAAACATGAACTGAAGAAAAGAGAATGAAATCCAACAATCAAATAAAACATGAATTAACAATCAAAACTAAACACTTAAACTAATACAATCTAAACTAATAAGATTAAACAAGAACAAACAATAACAAGATTGAAATAATAAGAGAGGAAGAAGAAGACTTATGCTTGAATTGAATGAGTGAAGTGGAAATCCCCAAGCGTCAATCCCAAATCAATGCAACTAAATCTTAATCTAGTCCCCTCAAAGGGGTTTTTATTGGCTACAATCTAATCTAAACTAACCTAGAAAAAATAGAAGAAGAAGCCCCATAGCAAGGTCGAGAAAGGGGGATTAAATAGAAGACAAGGCGGGCCACGAAGAACCGAAGGAAACAAGGGGGCACGACCGTGCCTAGGTGGCACGGCTGCACCATGCCATGTGGCACGGCCGTGCCACGTGGCACGGGGTGGCCGTGCCACCTTGCTGGCCGGCTGCCCCGGCTGGCTCCCGTTTTTCCGTTTTTTCGCCTGTTTCGATCCTTTTTCGCCCTTTTTCGCGGGATTTACTTGATTCAACTTATTACCTGCAAGAATAAACAAAACAAGTAAAAATCTCAGAGAAAACTTAATAAAACAAGAAAAACTCTAAAGATTACGTTATTATAAGAGCTAAGATTAGGTGAAAAGGGCATGTAAAATGCGACAAATTATCACCTAACACCTAAGCAACTATGAAATCGAACCTATGATGAAAAACCTCCTCAGGTAAATATTAGTAGCATCATTAATAGCCAAGTCGACCAAAGAATTAGCCCAAAAGTGAGTTAAGCCATTACAAATATATAGGAGAAAAATATTTTTGAAATATAAGTAGAGACTATCACATCAAATATTAAATCAACCACCCAAATCAACTTAAACACTTATTGGCCCATGGAATAGGTAGAGCTAGAAGAACTAATAGATTCTCACTTTAGTAATGAAGCACTCATCACTTATGTGCTTTAAAGTATAACTTGGTTCTCTCAAATCTCATTCCCAAGAATTAAATCTACCATAAGCTTGCTAAGAGTCTCCAATTCGTCATCACTAGAATGCAAAACACAATAGGCAATCATGAGGACTTGAATAGGGTTGTTACGGGGCCATTGGTAAGGGTTTAGAGGAGAACAAATATTTTGGGATTGTGGAGCAAAAAGCCAAAGACTAAAAGCAAAGTTATTGCCTTCAAATCTCCTATAAAATGAACTCCTCAAACCTTAATATATCAAAGTCACAAACAAATCCCCTTAGTTGGTTCTCAACAAGAGAAAGTGTTGAAGTAGTCCAAATGCCAAAGTCTTTTATTTCACTCTTTGTTTATGACTTTTTTTCATTTTTTTCACTTTTCATCATTTTTGTTCCTTTTTTCTCTCTTTTTTAAGGGAATGATTATTGGCACAGAACATAAGTACCCTTTAATACTTCTCAACCAACTTACAGTAAACAACCCAATTATGACTAAGGGAGTTCGTACATAAAACTATCAAATTCCTTATTATATCCAAACAAGTTACATCTCAAATAATCACCCACAAACCCCTCCCAATTAAGAAATGGAACTCTACGGTCTTGGCTAAATAAGGTAGGATATGTGTTTGGCTAAGGGCTAAATTAGAGGTTCACATAAAAAAAACAACAATGTCAAGGCCCAAAGAGGTTAGCAAGCGGGTAAATCATGCTTAACAAGGGTAGGTATTTGGTCAATGTAGCTCATGATTTCAAAGAATGCATCAATCATGCTGCCTAAATGTGGATATAAATGTGATCTTAAACAAAGAGTTAAAACAAGTTCTAGGGATTTTGAATCTAGAAAGAGTCACACATAAAAAGGAATAAGAGACTAAAATTGATGAATTAGTCTATTCAAGCTCAAAGCCTCACAGGACACTACCAAAGTACAACTAACTCATTGAATCTCACATGCTAAATCGCAAACTGTCATTAGGCAATCAAGTCATTTTCAACATGATGATCAAATCAAGAAGCACATTTTTAAAATCTCATAATCAAACATTTTTATTCACAAATGCACATAATTAAAAGGTCAAATCTAAGTCAAAGAAAGCTATCTAATCTAAAGACTTCATAATCAGACGATTTTTCTTTTCCCCCCCCCCTTTTTTTCAGTTTTTTTGATTTTTTAGGACACATGTTAAACCTAATATGCAAAAACTAAAAACTTAAATGTTTCTAAAATTAAAAGAAATCTAATATGCAAAACTAAAAATGCTCTAACTACCCCTAAATGCACACTTTAATGCAAATCATACTCAACACCCACATATGCAAAAACACATATTCACAAACGAACTGCCTAATGCTTGGACAAAGCATTGCCCTCAATGCAAGAACATATAAATCAACGGAGGAGGGGAAATAGAACTAAGAAGGTGGAGGAAGGGGAGAAGAAGGTGCATGGGGTTGAGATATATACTAATCACGGCGAGTCTCAAGACAAGCCCTAAAGTCTCGGAAATATTGAGTTTGGGAAGCACTCATCCCAGAGATATCATCATGCCACTCTTGAACAAAGTCACAGAGGGTGGCATGCTCAAACTAAACATAAGCCCGTAAGAAATGTTGCTTCTCTTGGATAGATTGCAGGGTATCGTGGATACCAGTATAGTCCTAGGAAGAGGAAGGTTGGGATAAACTAGAAGCACCAAATAGGGTTGTGGAGGGGGCGGAGGTGTGACATGAACCAACTCCTCATCACCAAGCATAAAGGAAAGATTGTTGAGATTCAAAAGAGTAGTTCGGTCAACATTTGGAAGAGACATAAGCTTGTTTCCAAGGCAAATCTAATATGTTCGACTGCCCTCCACCTTGCAAAATTTCATTTGCTCAAAGGTCGCTAATGCTAACCTTTCAAACCCAGAAACTCTATCATCAGTGCTGGGTTTAATACCAATTGACCCAGCTATAGGGGTGATAAGACTCCCAATCACTATTCTCTTAGCACAACTAATAGCTGCACTTAACAATTGACTGGCAAAGAAGGGACCATGGTCAACACGTGTCCCATTTAGCATGCTATGCAAGAAATATTGTTCGGATAGACGAGGCAATTTAAATTGTCCTCACGAGTAAACTATCCACAAGTAAGGACACATTGGGCCATTCTAATATGGGGATTCCTAATAATTGTGCCTTTATAGTGACTAGCATCATACTCGTAATGCCAAATGATATACGAAAAGGCATTGGCATTAAACTCTCTAGGCACATGACGTCGGTCTAAATCAAAATAGGTGGAAAATTGAATATAATGTTAAAAATACTCAAATGCAACTCATAGAATTCTATATTTAGATAAAATAAAATATAACCCTCTTGGCATCGAGGACCACTTGTGACTTCCACATGTAAAGTACTCAAAAATTCTAAAGGTTATGATATCTAAAAATTGACTCATTACCCCACGAGCAAACAATCAACAAATATCATCAAACAACCCCAAACTAGTTAACAAATCCTCATCAAAATAATGAATAGCAAAAATGAGTTTATTGCTCAATGTATAATACCTAGCAACATGCTCAAGATTAGTCAAACCAAGTGGGTTGAAAGGGTTATCTCGGTTTCGTGTTTTGATTAATTGTCTAGGAACTCTTTGTTGTGCTTGACTCGATGTCTCCGCTCCTTGAATAGTATGAGTTCACTTCTTTGGTGCCATGAATGTGGAATGTGGATAGTTCTAAAGATCTAACTATGGGGAATTGAGTGAAAGGGAATGAAAATGAAGAATTGTGGGTGAATAAAAGATAATGCGGAAGAAATTAGGCAATAAAAACAAAAATTTTGAAGAAGAGAAGTTGAAATGGGTGTAGAAGATGTGGGTTATGGAGATGGAAGAGTGTAGAAGAAAATAAGAGGAGAAAAGGAAGAATTTGAGAGAAATTTGCAGTGAAGGTGAAGCAAATGGAGAAAATGGAAGAAAATTAAGTGAAAATGGTGTAAAATTGATGGTGAAATGAAGGATGTTAATAAAGGTTTTAGAGAGAGAAAGAGAGTTTAGAGAGAGACAGACGTGAAGGTAGAAGAAGAAGAATGAAGAATTTTGGGTTAAAAGGGAAGAAAAACCCTTGACTGTGGAGAACTAGCCCGGACAACGCATCTGCGGTAGGCACTATCTGTGAAGTTTTTTTGGGCTTTTGGGTAGAATCACCATGGACCGTAATATCTCTAGACCCTCTAAAACACTCTTATTATAGTTTTTTTTGGTTGTTTTTCTATTTTTTTCCCTAAACAAGGAAAGGATACAATTATATATAATCAAATAAAAAGGAAATCTATAAAAAAAACTTGGGTTGCTTCCAAAGAAGCACTCCTTTAGGGTTAAGAGTGTGCCCTTCACCTTTATGGAGGCTCGGGATCGGTTAGGTTATCCGATGAAGAATTGAATGTCTCAGTTGCTGACATGCCCTTATCTCAAACCTCAAAATCAAATGTTTACAAAAGAAGATGCCACCTCAAATAAATGGAACGGAGGTCCTTTTTAAGCATCAAATACCGCCAAATACCGTGGTTGGCATATAAAATTATCCTAGAGCGGGCTTCACTTGACGAACCACTACCAAACTTAACTCTAAATGAAAATCACAATCAACTTCGTCTTTAGGAGGTAAACACATCAGTACATGGGCAAACCTGCAGTAATCATTCAAAGAATCCTTATTAAAAGTAGAGGGCTCATCCTTGGCTATGCAAGGTGGCAAATAGGCATCAAACCCACTTTGGCACAATCAAGTTCAAGACGCTCAGTAAACACATAGTCAAACATAGGAGGATCACCGTGACACAGATGATCAGACTTCATAATCGCATCAGAAATAATCATGTCACATCCATAACAAGCTAAAGAAGAGGGACAAGGGTCTTTGTCTTTAAACAAACCAAACTCAGCCTGGTGTCCCCCCACATCAAATGTCAACTACCCCCCTTTACATCAACCTTGTACCTGTAGTGGCCAAGAAGGGTCTCCTAACAATTGGGTATAAGCATTTTTTGCCGTATCAAGAACTACAAAGTCATTCAGTACACATAAATCACCCACTTTAATGGGAACATCCTCAAAAATATCCAAAGGGTGCTTCACAGAACTATCTGCTAGTTGGAGTAAAATAGAGGTGAATTGCAGCTATCCTAAGTCGAGCCTCTTAAAAATTGAATAGAGCATCAAACTCATCATTGATCCAAGATCGCATAATGCCCTATCAATACTCACATTTCTAATCAAGCAAGGAATAGAGAAACTACTGGGATCCTTAAGTTTTGTAGGAAGCTTATTGTGAACCATAGTGTTACACTTTCCTCTCTAAAGCTTTAGTTTCATACTCATTAACCTTCCTTTCATGCACATCGTTCTCCTCACCAACCTCTTCGAGGCTAGCACCCTTGGAATTCTCTAATTCACTTCTCAAGATAACATAATTGCACTGCTCTCGAGGGTTAAGCTCGGGCTTACTTGGGAGTCTACCCAGGGGTGTAGATGAAGAGTTAGCTAATTGGCAATTTGAGCTTCCAACATTTTATTGTGAGTACTAAGTACATCAACTTTAGAGACTAATTACTTGATATACTCATCTTGCTTTTGTGGCGCTAAAAGCATATTCTTCATCATAGCTTTCTAAATTAGATTTTTGGGGGGCTTGTTAGGGGTAAAGTGATCTTTGAAATCTAGGGGGTGGTCTAGCATTCATTTGAGGCACAGGAGGGGCATTAGACCTATATAAGAAATTGGGGTGATTCCTTCAACTCGAATTATAAGTATCAGAAAAAAGATCACTGGTCGGTCTAGGGTTGAAATTATTAACATAATTGACTTGGTCATTAACAACTTGGGCAAATGGACTCCCGACTTAGAAATTCACACTCAAGTGGCTAATGGAACCACAAATTGCACATGGTAGAGAAGGGCATTTAAAATAGCAGAATTCACATTCAATTACACCAATCTTTGAGTCATGGAATCGACTTTAGCAGAAAGAAAAGGAAGAGGACCAAGTTCTAACTTACCTCTAACGCTCTTGGGCTGGCATTTCTTACTAGACCATTGGTAGTTATTGAGTGGTATCCCCTCAATCAAATTTTAGGCTTCATCCTTTGTCTTGTTCATCAAAGTGTCATCCACCACCACATCTATGGTAGACCGCACTGGTTGAAGTGATTCCATTGTAAAAGATTTAAACTATTATCCACCTTTAGAGTCCATAATGAAGGCATAATTGTTGAATTCCAAGACTACACAACCACAAGAGGGGGGTGAATTGTGGTGGCCGATTTTCGCCAAATAACTGACAAACAGCCGTAGCACTTGATTACAGAGACTGTTCGTAAATCACAAACAACCTTAAGCCTTGTTTGCAGCGGTTGTTCCCAATTGGTTCAGTAGCGAAATTCAAAGTAATAAATGCGGAAATAAAGCACACATAATTTTTACGTGGAAAACACCTCTAGCCCAACTGAGGTGTGAAAAACCACGACCTACCTCGTGTAGGATTTAACCACTTCACTAACGAGCTGAACAAGTTACAAAAATAACACTCCTTGTTACAACTTGTAACCCACGTAACCTTCTTCCCTAAGACAGGTTACACCACGTCCAATCGCAGTATATTGGACACGTTCAAAGTCCACTCGACTATGGACATACTAACTCACTTTCTGATCTCAGAATAGGAGTACAAAACACCTTACTGGGGTGCTTCTGACTTAAGCAGATGTAAGGTACACTGAAGTCCTAGTATGCCAATAGTTTTGAAAGCTCAATTTTTGCACAATCTTGTCACGGTTTTTTTCTTTTGAAATGAAGCTTTAGAAAGCTCTCAATGCTCTGTGAAAAACCGATTTTTCCCTTGTGTATCTCTTCCGAAAGGAGTGAAAAGATTTTCTTATTTAAGCAAGCAAACCCAACGGCTAACTCCTTCAAAAAGGATAGAAAAATCTTCTGATTTTAGCAGCTTAGGAGATTTCTTCAGATTTCCAACGGCTAGGAACAAAGAAGATAAGATTCTCCTAAAATATAGGGATTTGATACTCACGGGATAAAAACTGATTTAGCCACTTAATATAGCCGTGTAATTTAGCTCAAAAAAAAGGATAAAAAATCTTGGTTTCAAAATTTGAATCAATCATGGCCTAAAAATAAGGAATAAAGATTTTTCGGATTTTGAAAAAAAATCTCTAGCAAAAATAGTTTTGCAATCTGCTAAATAAATAATAAATAATAATCTAATCAGCCTAGGATTTCATAAAAAGATTCTTAGAGCAGCCAGCCAACCAAAAGAAATTTTCAGGTAAAACGGATGTGGCCGCTGCAGTTTCAGGAACACCCTAGGCACCCTGTTTGCAGGGTTGTTTGGAAATGGTGTTCTGAAGCAAATGTCGAAAACCATTTTAAGAAGTGTTAAATTGAGACTTTCAAGATTGGCATATTAACAAGAGTCTAAAAGATAAAAACTAAACCAAACCAAGACTTCTTGTTGTAAGAATCAGTCATCTTGTCAAGAATGGATGTGCAACTCCAAACACCTTGGTCACCTTGATTACTCGGGTGATCTTGTATCGCTGAATGTAGGAACTTAGTCTTTAAGACTTAGTCAGCTGTTGTCGAGATTTGTTGTGTGCTGATCTTTGTGTCACTGAAGCTTGGAACCTGTTCTTAAAACTTGTTCTCAACATTTAGTAGACAGAATAGGTAAGTAGGATCAATACAAACAACTGTGTAGAACCTGTTTGGAGAGCTTGTTTGGAACAACATTACTTAAGCAAGTATGCTACACTTGGATTTGTTATTATCAAAACATTATACAGTTAGTTCAACAATTTCCCCCTTTTTGATGATGACAAACCAAGTGACCATATTGACAAGAAAAAGATTTTATTTTCGTAAGTGCCTTTGTAAGTGACTGTGACATGAGTGCTGATATATATCCACACAGGTGCTAGGTCAGTCAAGTCAAAAAACATATATAAGTATAAAGACTAATGACTCAACCGTTCAACACAACCTAAGTCAATGGCCCACTTATCTTCCCCCTTTTGGCATCATTAAAAAGGCACAAACAACAGTTAGAACATGGTGTGTGCAAGGGAATCACATAAGACATAGCAAGAGATAAGCAAGATATAACAGAACCAGATATGTCATTGAAAGTTCAGAAGGAAACACAGAAAGAGACGGGGAAGAGAACTCTAGGAAACATCCGATGAGAACAGGTTACAAGGGGTGATTATGGCTGCGGAGGAGGGAGTTTGGTAGCGAGGGAGGAGAGAAGGGCAAGGAGATCTTCATGACGCTTGGCAGATAGCGCCTTCTCTTCTTCCAGGGCAGCCTTGACGGCTGTGAGCTCATCCTTGAGGCGGGAGTTATCCTCTAAAACAGCCTCAACTTTGACTGATGACCTCCCAGAAACAGGAGGTCTGGGTGTTCGGCTCCCCTGTTTAGAGACCGAGCCCTCAGCCAGAGTATATCCACACCCCATGAGGATGTCACTCCCTATCTCATCAATCACTTGAGCAGCCACCCTCCTTTTGAGCTCTATCCCAAAGTGCTCAAAAACCCTCGTCAATAGAAAACCATACCCAAGATCATGTGCCCGGGTGGTGTTTGCAATACGCCCAATATGGCAGATCATAAGAACAGGAAGGTTGATGGGTTCCTCCCTATCCAAAAGATCCACCAGGCACTGATCAAGAGCATCAGCCTGGTTTCTACCTTGACCTCTTGGGATGATGTTCTTTATGACAAACATAAAGAGCAGTTGGTGCAGAGAGGTCATCTCACCCTTCTTCACGGATGTGGGTGTTTGCAGGCCCTGGTTTTGACTCAACCGCTGTGAGAGCTCCAGCAGCCTGGCTGTCCCTAGGACAGACTTATCCACCCTCACATACACATCAAAGCCAAGTGAGGGAACACCCAAAATCGTACCCAGAGTTTGTGCATCAAATTGCACCTGTGTATCACCAATTTTACTTGTCACCACCCCTTCGGTGACGGCACAATTTGCATAGAACTCAGCCAATTCTGGTACAGAACACCCCAGCTGGGTGTTCGTGAAGAGGTCCAGCCAGTTCTGGGCACGCAGCTTCTGTAGGAACACCCCCAACCCCTGTTCCTCGAAAAATTGAACTCTCACTATCTTCCCCCTAACTACATTGCGCTTAAGCAGATGCACAATCTTGGTAGAAACAGGAGGCAGTAGACTTTTTGGCTCTTTTGGGGGGAGGAACAGAAGAAGCAGTCTCGGGTTTAGCTGATTTTGAGACTGGAGCAGTAGAGGTAGTCTTAGGTGTAGCTGATTTGGAGAGAGAAGAGGTGAAGGTCTTTCTCTTGGGAGGTGCTGTTGGAGGAGAAGACTTAATGGCAGGGAGAGTGGTTTTCTTAGGAGGAACTTGTTCTTTGGAGGACTCGGAGAACACCGGGGTCCCCTGTTTAAAGGGGGTATTCTCAGAATCAGAATCCGAGAATCCCGCAGAAGAAGAAGAGGAAGAAATTTCCTCAATGACTGGAGTGGAGGATTTTGTGGTTCTAGGAGAGGAGTAGAAGGCAATTCTTGCAGATTTGCGCGTGGGCTTAGCAGATTTTGGAGGAGAGGGGGCTGAGGCTTTTGAGGGTTGAGGCCTTGTTTGTGGCCTTGATCTAGGCATTCTGCTACGCCTAGCCACCATCTTAACCCTTTTTCTTTTCTCTCCGGTTTGGAAGACCGGAGTCACTGATTCGGTTGCTGCAGGGGGGATGTCCATGCCACTACTTCCCCCTGCCTCAAGAGACTGCTCAGCCGAGTCTCCTTGAAGACCAACTCCCAAATCGTCCTTAAACACCTCCTCATAGGACTCAGACCCTGTTTCGGGTACTGTTTCTTTTTCAGGAAATAGCCCGAAAGAGCAGGGCTCAGAGAAATCAAAGAAACCAACATGGGACTCAAAGGCTTCATCTTGGGACCCAAGATTGCCACCAATTTCCCCAGTTGAAGCAAAGTTATTTTCAGTGAGGGGACAAACAGTCGATCCCTCAAACACCACCAATTCCCAACCAAAATGGTAGGGAATATCTTTTAAACCCAAGGCCACTGATTTCAGGTCGACACTCTTCAAAAATCCAAAAGGTTTGAAGCTGATTGGGCGAGGAGGAATGGAAGGTTTACCTCCTAGAATCGCCATTAAAAATGGCGAGAAAGCAATAGGGGCAGGACCTGTTTGTGAGGCTAGTGCGGGTGCCCTGCTACCCTAAGATTTTGAACCAGAACTTCCAGAGCCGTTGAAGGAAGCCATTTGAGCAAGAGTTGGAGAGAGATTAGGGTTTGAGTGAAAGGAAATTGCCGGGTATTCGAGAGAGAGAGAGAGAGAGAGGTAAAGATTTGGAGATTTAAAGAGAAATAGCATGCCAAATCTTTAAAGATTTACCCGTTACAATGGGTAGATCATTACTAGCCGCCCGCGCATGCCTCGGGAAGGAGGAAAATTTAAAGGCTAGACACAACTTGTTTCACATACTAACAATCAAGGAGCGTACCTATTCTTGCTGCTTGTTCTTGAATACGAATCATCGGTAACAAGAGTAACAAGCCTAATCATGTTGGCTTTTAACACGCATCCGCATTCTGCAATCTATATATATATATTCAAATAGCACAAAGATTCAACTGCAAACATTGCTATGGACAAATTGCATCCGCAGCATATAAGAGTTGCGAACAGGGGGAGAGAACAGGTTTCTTAGGTTGTTTTCACCAAACCTAGTTCACGTCTATTTCTCTCAAATTGATCTCTACCTAGTGCCTTAGTGAATATATCAGCAATTTGATTTTCTGTGGTACAAAAATTCATTGAAATCAAACCCTTTTCAACATTATCTCTCAAGAAATGATGTCGAATGTCAATATGTTTTGTTCTTTTATATTGACACGGATTTTTGGTAATGTTAATTGCACTAGTGTTATCACAAAAGATAGGAATGCATCCAGTGTCAACACAAAAGTCCTTGAGTTGTTGTATTATCCACAGCAATTGAGCACAACATGAAGCAGCTGCAACATATTCAGCTTCTGCTGTGGACATGGCAACTGAATGTTGTTTCTTGGTTGCCCAAGATACCAAACAAGGTCCAAGGAAATGAGCCATACCAGAGGTGCTTTTCTTATCAACCAAGAATCCTGTATAGTCAGCATCAGCATATCTAACAAGATCAAAATTGCAACCTCTAGGATACCATAGAGCTAAATCAGGTGTATCCTTTAAATATCTTAGTATCCGTTTAACAGCCTTAAGATGAGTCTCTTTAGGGCAAGACTGAAAACGGGCACATAAACTAACACTGAAAACAATGTCGGGCCTACTAGCGGTAAGGTATAAGAGTGACCCTATCATGCCCCTATAGAGTTTCTCCTCAACTGAGGGACTCCCATCATCCATTACCAACCTGGTAGAAGGAGAAATGGGAGTATCAATGGGCTTGGCCGACTCCATCCCAAAACGCTTAAGTAGTTCCTTAATATACTTTTGTTGATGGATCATGGTGCCGTTTGAAGTTTGCTTGATCTGTAAGCCTAAGAAGAAATTAAGCTCACCCATCATGCTCATTTCAAACTCACTCCTCATCATCTTTGAAAATTCATTGCATAAATCATGATGAGTTGCCCCAAATATGATGTCATCAACATATACTTGGACAATCAACAGATGTTCCCCCTTAGATTTTAGAAACAAGGTATTATCTACCTTGCCTCTTCTAAAATCATTTTCAAGTAAAAAGCTTGACAATCGTTCATACCAAGCTCTAGGAGCTTGTTTTAGACCATAAAGAGCTTTGTCAAGTTGAAAAACATGATCAGGAAATTCATTGTTTTCGAAACCAGGGGGTTGTTTGACATACACCTCTTCCTTAAGGTATCCATTTAGAAATGCACTTTTCACGTCCATTTGATATAGCTTGATCTCCATATGGGCTGCAAAGGCTATTAGGATACGAATAGCCTCAATTCTAGCAACTGGTGCAAAGGTTTCTTCGTAATCAATCCCTTCTTCCTGATTGTACCCTTGAACCACCAGCCGTGCCTTGTTCCTGGTGACTGTTCCTGACTCATCAAGTTTGTTTCGGAACACCCACTTGGTTCCAATGATTATTCTATCTGCAGGTCGAGGTACAAGGTGCCATACTTTGTTCCTTTCAAATTGATGAAGTTCTTCTTGCATTGCTGTGACCCAATCTGAATCTGCAAGAGCTTCATTCACATTCTTTGGCTCAATGTTAGAGAGAAACGCATAGAATGCACAAAAATTCTTAAGCTTTGACCTAGTTTGCACTCCAGTATTAATATCAGACAAAATTTACTCAAGAGGGTGCGAACGTTGGTGCTTCCATGGCCGTGGAGTAAGTGAATCCACAGACACATGCTCTACTCTAACTGGAACACTTGGAGACTCAGGCTCACAATCAGTGCCCGAGCCTGTTCCTGAGGAACCTGACTGGTGTTGTCCCGAACAGGGTTCAGCGGTGTTTCCCCCTGTTTGGTTCTCACCTTGCCTATCGTTCTGAGGAACACCTTCAGGAGTTGTTTTCTCCAAGGTGTTCTTACCTTGTCTATCTTGGAGCAACACTTCTTTTCGAACAAGACCTAATTCAAATTCTTCCTCCTGTGCATCATTCTCACTCAACGAGTTAGATTCATCAAAAAGCACATGCACACTTTCCTCAACACATAAGGTTCTTTTGTTAAACACTTTGTAAGCCTTACTGTGAGAGGAGTAGCCAAGAAATATTGCCTCATCACTCCTAGGATCAAACTTTCTTAAAGCATCCTTCCCATTATTATGCACAAAACACCTACAACCAAATATTCTCAGGTGCGTAATGTTGGGTTTTCTGCCTTTGAAAAGTTCATAAGGAGTTTAGTTCAAAATAGGTCTGATCATGCATCTATTTATAATGTAACATGAGGTGTTCAATGCTTCTGCCCAGAAATTCCTAGGAAGACCACTAGCAATAAGCATTGTTCTAGTCATGTCTTCTAGGGTGCGATTTTTGCGCTCAACCACCCCATTTTGTTGGGGTGTTCTTGGAGCTGAGAAGTTATGATCAACACCATGTTCATTACAATAGTTAATAAAACTTGCGTTTTCAAATTCAGTACCATGATCAGATCTCAAGCTAATTAAAGAGTGTCCTACTCTCTTTTCAACCTTTTTGAGAAAGGCAATAAAATTCTCAAAGGTTTCATCCTTGGATGCCAAAAACAAGGTCCAAGTAAATCGAGAGTAATCATCCACTATAACAAGCACATACCTCTTCCCACCTCTACTTGCTATCCTCATAGGACCACACAGATCAATGTGTAATAATTCTAGAGGTCGGGTAGTGCTTACACACTTTTTCGATTTAAAAGAGGATCTGACTTGTTTGCCTTTTGCACAAGCTTCACATACCTTGTCATCATTAAATTTGATGGAAGGTAGTCCAACAACTAGGTCTCTAGAAATAAGTTTGTTCAGAAGAGATAGACTTGCATGACCTAGTCTCTTGTGCCAGAGCATTACATCATCATTCAAGGCACTCAAATAAGTTAGATTGTTTTGGGGAAGTGTGGAAATACATACTTTATAAATATTTTTGTGTCGCTTCACCCTTAATACGACATCTCCTGTGTTTGAGTTTACAACCAAGCAACGTGTTGATGAGAACACTACTAGGTTGTTTTTATCACACAGTTGGGACACACTAAGTAAATTATGCTGCAAACCATCAACTAAGTATACATTTTCAATCGAGTGGGAGTGGGACTCACCAATCTTACCTATACCGACAATTGTCCCAGACTTGCCGTTTCCAAATGCCACACTCCCACCATCCGAAGCTGTAAGTGAGAAAAAGTTGGATTTTTCACCGGTCATATGCCTCGAACACCCACTATCAACATACCACAGCTGCTTGTTTTCAAGGTTGTTCCCTAGGCTGTTTGCTGGGTTGTTTGCTGGGTTGTTCTCTCTCACTTCAGCCTGCAAAACAAATCAAGGGTTAGTTTTGGGAACCCAGATCCACTTAGGTCCCATTCTTTTAGACAGATAAATCTCATCTTTCCTAATCCAGATTTGTTTTACATAACCTTCATTTCTTTTAATGGCATAGCTTCTTGAAGGACAAGTGTATCGATAGTGACCCGTTTTGCCACAGTGAAAGCAAACAATGTCTTTAGGTAATCCAACATATTTTCTGTTTGCAGGGTAAACGGTTTGTTTAGGCTTAAATCCTAGTCCTCTTTTGTTTTGGCTATGATGAGTGTTTAGCCACTCCAATGCTCTTGAGGACTTGTTCCAACGCTTGGTTGTGACAAGCTTGGTTTCCAGTTTTTCTATATTAGCATGCAAGCTCTTGTTCTCTTCGAGCAAGGACTCAACCATTCCTTCCACCTCAAGGAGTTTTTCCTCCACTCGAGAATAATCTCCCTCTTTTATAAAGAGGTTTTCCTTGAGCATGTTAATATTTTCATATAAGCCCAGTTTTTCATTTTTAAGGGTCTCATTTTCAAGTTCTAGATCTCGGACATCTCTTTTCAATTCTGCACAGGTATCTATCAATGAATACAACAATTCTTCAAGAGTTGCCTTATTGAGACCACGTACCTTGTTCTTGAGATCAGTAAGGCAGTTTGTTGACTCATCATCTGAATCCGTGTCACCTTGTGCCATGAGAGTTACAGCACCTTCATCAGTTTCAAACTCTTCTTCATCTTCAGAGGAGTCACCCCAGGCAGCCAGCATTGCTTTCGAGAATCGTTTCCCAGAACTGCTTGCAGCTTGTTTTCTACCTTGTTTCCTGCGGTGTTCGTGCTCTTGCTCTTCTCGAAGTAAGGAATAGTTTTTCACTATGTGGTCTGTTTTGCCACATTTGAAACACCCAGTAAACTGTTCTCAGGGGGTGTTTCTGGTTTTGTTGGAATCCTTTCTTTTGTTGTTTTCTTTAACTTTCTTGAAGAATTTCTTGAACTTTCGAGTCATCATAGCCATCTCTTCTTCCTCAAGATCAGAATCATCATCTTCTTGTGCTTTTGAGGCAAGTCCTCGATCTTTCTTCATCTCCTCTTTCTGTTGAGAATTTTTTCTCAGTTCGTATGTTTGGAGATTACCAATCAACTCGTCTAGGGTGATCTTGTTCATGTCTTTGGCTTCTTGGATGGCTGTTACCTTGGCTTCCCATGATCGAGGCAAAATCCTTAGAATTTTCCTTACCAACTCTTCAGTGGTGAAAGATTTTCCAGGGATTTTAACTCGTTTGTTATGTGAGTGAAGCGGGTATACATATCCATCACATTCTCACGATCACCCATATCAAACAACTCATATTGTCTCATGAGTAACTCAATGCGTGATTGTTTGACTTGACTTGTTCCTTCATGAGCTAATTGTAAAGCATTCCATATTTCTTGAGCTGACTCACATTCTGAGATGCGAGTATATTCATCGAGTCCTAGGCCAAAATAGAGAAGTTTCTTGGCCTTGGCATTCTTTTCCATTTTCTTGTAATCCTCAGCATCATATTCAGTAGGATCTTTGGGAACCTTTTTTCCATCTTCAAGAACTTTCGTGGGAACAAGGGGTCCGTTCTTGATGAGCATCCATAACTCGTAATCCTCTGCTTGTATGTAGTTCTCCATCCTGTTTTTCCACCAACTATAGTGTTGGCCATTGAAGTAAGGAGGTCGAGTAATGGATTGACCCTCAAGTATCCCTTGTGGTGCACTCATCTTCACGGATCTCTCAAGGTGTTAGCCTTTTGAAAGAGAACCTGCTCTGATACCACTTGTTGAATTCCAAGAGTACACAACCATAAGAGGGGGGTGAATTGTGGTGGCCGATTTTCGCCAAATAACTGACAAACAGCCGTAGCACTTGATTGCAGAGACTGTTCGTAAATCACAAACAACCTTAAGCCTTGTTTGTAGCGGTTGTTCCCAATTGGTTCAGTAGCGAAATTCAAAGTAATAAATGCGGAAATAAAGCACACACAATTTTTACGTGGAAAACACCTCTAGCCCAACTGAGGTGTGAAAAACCACGACCTACCTCGTGTAGGATTTAACCACTTCACTAACGGGCTGAACACGTTACAAAAGTAATACTCCTTGTTACAACTTGTAACCCACGTAACCTTCTTCCCTAAGACAGGTTACACCATATCCAATCGCACTATATTGGACACGTCCAAAGTCCACTCGACTAGGGACATACTCACTCACTTTCTGATCTCAGAATAGGAGTACAAAACACCTTACTGGGGTGCTTCTGACTTAAGCAGATGTAAGGTACACTGAAGTCCTAGTATGCCAATAGTTTTGAAAGCTCAATTTTTGCACAATCTTGTCACGGTTTTTTCTTTTGAAATGAAGCTTTAGAAAGCTCTCAATGCTCTGTGAAAAACCGATTTTTCCCTTGTGTATCTCTCCGAAAGGAGTGAAAAGATTTTCTTATTTAAGCAAGCAAACCCAACGGCTAACTCCTTCAAAAAGGATAGAAAAATCTTCTGATTTTAGCAGCTTAGGAGATTTCTTCAGATTTCCAACGGCTAGGAACAAAGAAGATAAGATTCTCCTAAAATATAGGGATTTGATACTCACGGGATAAAAACTGATTTAGCCACTTAATATAGCCGTGTAATTTAGCCCCAAAAAAAGGATAAAAATCTTGGTTTCAAAATTTGAATCAATCATGGCCTAAAAATAAGGAATAAAGATTTTTCGGATTTTGAAAAAAAATCTCTAGCAAAAATAGTTTTGCAATCTGCTAAATAAATAATAAATAATAATCTAATCAGCCTAGGATTTCATAAAAAGATTCTTAGAGCAGCTAGCCAACCAAAAGAAATTTTCAGGTAAAACGGATGTGGCCGCTGCAGTTTCAGGAACACCCTAGGCACCCTGTTTGCAGGGTTGTTTGGAAATGGTGTTCTGAAGCAAATGTCGAAAACCGTTTTAAGAAGTGTTAAATTGAGACTTTCAAGATTGGCATATTAACAAGAGTCTAAAAGATAAAAACTAAACCAAACCAAGACTTCTTGTTGTAAGAATGAGTCATCTTGTCAAGAATGGATGTGCAACTCCAAACACCTTGGTCACCTTGATTACTCGGGTGATCTTGTATCGCTGAATGTAGGAACTTAGTCTTTAAGACTTTGTCAGCTGTTGTTGAGATTTGTTGTGTGCTGTTCTTTGTGTCACTGAAGCTTGGAACCTGTTCTTAAAACTTGTTCTCAACATTTAGTAGACAGAATAGGTAATTAGGATCAATACAAACAACTGTGTAGAACCTGTTTAGAGAGCTTATTTGGAACAACATTACTCAAGCAAGTATGCTACACTTGGATTTGTTATCATCAAAACTTTATACAGTTAGTTCAACAATAATCACAACAAATCTTTAAACCAGTCTAAAGCTTCATAGAACGACTCATCATCCCTTTGGGCAAAAGTTGTTGTTTGATTCCTTAGACTTGTCACCTCGCTAGGAGGAAAGAACTTGGCAAAGAAAGCCTTAGTGAGCTTATCCCAAATGGTTATTGACCCTGAAGGCAATGAATGGAGCCACGCCCGTGCCTTGTCCCTTAACAAAAAAGGAAATAATCAAAATCATATGGTGTCGGCTGAAAATTCCTTGAGCTTCAAAATATCACACACCTAAAAAGAGCGAGAGGGGGGGGATTTGGATCCCCCATTAGGGTGCCTCCAAATTATGCTTGTTGCACCAAAGATATGGAGCTGGTTTGAGCTCAAAATTATGAGCTTCCACAGTTGGCCTTGCAATACTCAAAGTAATACCGTGAACACCCGAAGTGATGAAATCCTGAAGCGTCCTTCGTTGACCGCCTCCACCTCCTGCCATTTTTGGATAGTTGTCTTGAGCCTTGAGATTTTGCTCCTGTAACCCTAATTTCTTCCGCCTCAAACAAAAAATACTTTCTATCTCCGGACGAAATTCAAAAGGAAAGGGACTTCGCATAACAGAGGGAAAATCATGCAAGGAGCACCACGACCACTACCAAAGCAAATCAAAATAACAAAGGGAAAAAAAAGGAAAACGCTTAGTTGATCTTTGAAGGACTAACTCAATATTTGACAAGTTGGTCCCCAGCAACAGTGCCAAAAACTTGACACATCGTAAGCGCACAGGTGTTATAGTTTAGATTAAACATCGTTCCTATAGGGACCAATGTAATCTATTAAGTTTTATCCTTCTAAAATGCTAAGCAAATTAAGTGTTGAGTTGCGATATTTTTCTAAAACCAATTTATCGCAAGATGAATGCTAATTACCATTTTGATACTTTTATTAATTGAAAACACTGAGGGATTGTCTCACCAACAACAAATTAGATCCAATAAATTGTGTATATGCTTTATTCTAATTTGGAAGCATCAAAGAATGACAATCACATATGATTCAATTTTTTCTTTCAAAATAAACTAATTTATTTATACTAATTTAATCATTGTTCCTTTGAAGGTTTTTGAATTAGTCCAAATTAAGGGTCTGCATTGTCAATTTTCCTCTCAACATGCAACTTTCTCTCAAAAATTACTATGTCAAGTCTAATCATGTCGATCCAATAGCAGATTTCACATTTCAGTACCTCGCCCAACTATTTAATGATTTACAAGCAAATTTGGCCTAAATTACTCAACATATGTATAGCACTACGTAGAGTGAAACTTGGCAAACAGATAAAGAAAAATATTGATAAAAATTAAGAATCTAATTCCATTGTCTCGCTAAGAAATCCCTAGACTAGAGGAAAAGTACTCTCACATGAATATTAAACTAACAAAAGAGATTAAACTAAACATCAAAATAACCTAGGACAGTTCAAATGGAGTTCAAAGAGTAAAGGAAGAGAAGATTCTTAGGAACAATGGAGTTCTTTGATGATTCTCCAATCTTTAAGCCTCCAACTTGCAAATTGCCTCCTTTAAATCTTCTTCTTACTCTAAAAATGATAAAAACACTTAGGTATTTGAGAGATTTTCGATAAAGAAAGATTAGGTCTCTTTTTCTACCACTGAGCATGCCTAGTTATAGTAGCCACTAAGTGTTCTCAGCCACAAAACTGAGAAAAACGAACAGTTGCAACTGTTACAGGCTTGCGACGTACTGTAGCATTCAACATGAATAGCCCGTGGAGGCTTCTGTCTTAATTATTTCTTCTTCTTCTTTCTCTCCACAGGTATAGTGGCCAGGGTGCATCTGCTGTGAGTCAAAAATACATCATTTATGGGTCAAGCGTTGGTCAACGAGGTCTCAAAACCTATAAAAATCATCAAATAACTTTACCTAAGCGTGAAACGGGAATTAAATTATAACATAAAGCTCATGTATTTTCTAAGAATGCAACAAAATGACCCAAAAATAATGTAAACTTTGAGCACTTATCAAGGTACAACTCCATCTCTGCTGAGGTTTATTGCCCTACTTAAATTGGTCATTAATCAAGCATAATTTTTTCAATACCAACAAACATCTTGTTGTGGAGAATAATCCCACCAATCCTTTTGCTTCAAATATTTTCCATGCTCCCCCTTCACCCAAAGGGTATCTTTCTTATGTGCCATTACCCACACTAATTTTGTTGCATAAGCTTTGTTCCAAGGCCCAAAGTGCTTAATACCAATCCCACATATGCTTTAGGATTACTTGCAATTTCCCAATGAACAAAGGGAGCTTTTTTATACTCATGGTCTTCATTCCACAAGAAATTTCTACAAATAGCTGTGACTTCTTTAATTACTTCACAGGGTAAAATAAAGATGCATGACCAGAGAACGTATATCCCAAGAAGCATAACATTAACAAGGCTTATTGTCCTTCCTTACGATGTGCGTTTTGGAGACAAAATCTTGATTTTTGCTATGATTTATACGCCAACACTCTGCAGTCCAACTTTGACAGCTTTCCAGGTATACTAGGGACCCCCAGATACTTAAAATGGATCCCCCCTTCTTGGAAACCTGTCTATCTTAGAATCTTATGTTTTATTTGCTCTTTAATCCCTCCTGAGATTACTGAGGATTCGTGAAGATTAGCCTACAGCCTTTATGTAGCTGAAAAACTATTAAATGCATCCATGACAATTAGCATTGTCTCAGTATTTGTAGAACCAAACAAAATAATATCATCAGCAAATGACAAGTAATTGAGCTTCATTTTACTGCAATGTGGATGAAACTTAAAATCTCTTCCAAGAGAAGCCCTAATAAGACTTCTAAATAGGTACCCCAAACAGACAACAATGAGTAGAGAGGACAAGGAATCCCCTTACCTTAGCTCTCTCCCCCCATCAAATGATGCATAGCATCCTTCATTAAGAACAATGGAAAAAGATATGGTTTTGACATACTTCATAATCCATCTTATGAATAGAGGTAGAAATTTAAGACCCTCAAGCACCTCCTCCAAGAATTCCCAATAAATTGAATCATGTGCTTCTTTCAAATCCACCTTCGTCACACACCTTTGGGGAGATATTTTTCCTATAATAGCTTCTAAGTGTCTCTTGACATAGAAGGACATTCTAGAGGAGCTCCTTCCCATGCACAAAAGTCCCTTGGCTTTCATTAACTAACTCAGGTAAATGGTTTCACAACCTTACATAAAGTAACTTAGATATACACTTAATTGTGCACCATATTATAACAAGCAATGGGTCCAAAATTAGCCGCATTTTGTGCATGATACATCTTTAGAAGGATTATCAAGTTAATGTTATTCCAACACTTTCTCAACTTCTCTTTATAAAAGAACTCCTGCACTACTTTATACACTAAATCACTAACTTCCTTCCATATGGCCTTATAAAAGCCACTGTTGTATCCAGCAAGGCCTAGTGATTTCATACCAGGGATTGAAAAATCACTCTCTTAGTCTCACTGTTTGTAATGGCCTATATAGATCCAGTTGGTTCTCCACATTCAGTAAATGGCCATATTAAAACACCTTATCCTCAATACTAACTATTGTATATTTTAGCTTGCCAAGCAAATTATGGTAAACACTAGACATAATTGTAGCCACATTGTCAAACCCCTTAACTTGATCCCCATTGCTATCATGAAAGGAATAAATACAATTAGCCATTCTTCTTTGCTTCATTTTAGCAAAGAAAAATCTAGTGCATTGGTCACAAAGTGAGTACAATCTATCTTGGATTATTACTTCGTTAAAGATAAAGATGATTAAAGAATGGCCATGTATGAATTTCTCATCTCTTTTTCCTAACTTGGAACTCCACACTACAAGGCTGTGGAATCATTTCCTTCTATATGACCTCCATCTTTGCCTTATAGACTTTGTTGTGTATGTATTTCAGGTAACTTATCCTTGTTGAGCCTTTGGAGAGGTTTCTTGAGTGTATTAGGCACAACATATAGCCTAGACATTTTCACTTCCCTCATAGTGATTTTGAGTAGTCTCCTTCACTAACACTTTAAACAAAGGGTCAATTATCCACATGTCATGAAATCTGAACTCACTTCTTTGCCTTGGATAATCAAGAAACTTTAGCAACATAGGTGTATGGATAGACAAGCCTATTGGCATGCGTTCCACTTCTACAAAATCAAAAACATTATGCCATTCCAGGCTATGAGAGCCCTATCCAACTTAGACCATATCTTCCTACTAGTCCAAGTATAGAATGCCCCAAAATTTCTCATACCCATTAAATTAATGTTGTCAATGCAATTATGAAAGTCTTCAATTTCTCTAATTGCAACATAATAGGCAAGGATAGTTGTATTATAGTAGCTCTCATAAAACATATCTGAAGATATGTCGATAGATCTGATGCTAGTATGTTGAATAACTAGTCTTTGAGCTAATGGCTTTGCGTTTAGTTCATGCTTTTCTTTCACTTGTTTAGAGATGAGGTTTGAAGCATTTCTATTGCTTGACTGAGGGGGAAAAGATAGTTTAGAAAGTTCAATATGGACTTTTTCGCGGTCCTTTTTGGGGAAATTCTCCTTCAGTTCTTCAATAGTTCGAGAGAAGTGAGTAGCAATCTCTCAAGATTTTCCAAGATCCGCTCTGAGATCAATAGCTAGTTCCTCAATGAATTCAATTTTTTAATTAGTAGCTTCATTGACATTGATCATAATGTATTCGAGTTCTATAGTTAGTTGCTCACCTTCCGTGAGTTCCATAGGTGCTTTTCCTTTATACTTTGTATTCAGTTCTCGAGTGAGGTAATCCACAACAAAGTTATTTTTTCCTACAACATGTTCATAAATAGCATTAAATTAAGACAAGAATAATTGCCATCTATCTAATTTTCACATATGTGGTTCGTTATCAGAAGCTTGTTTGACAACAGTGGTGGCTGTTCGATTATCGTCAGAACCTTAAATGGTTTAGATAATAAAACGAGTCTCCATTTAGTTATTCCTCTGATGATCACTAAAAATCTTTTTTACAGTGTTATAGTTTTCTTCTCTTTCTGAAAATGTTCTGCTGTGATAGCTATAGATTTTATTTAAGTCAATTTTTAATACTCTGGCCCAGGTTATGTTCGACGTATCTATTTGAAGGACTAGATTATCTTCTAGTTCTGGGAGTCTTAAACTTGGCAGTTGCGAGCATTCTTCTTTTAGTTGCCTGACAATTTCTATATGTTTATTTGTCCAACCAAGGGTGTTATTTTTCCGAAGCGGGCTTTGTAGATCGTTCTTCTTTTTCTGCTGAGTCAGGAATGTAAGAACTGACATAGTTTTTAGTCCTAAAAATCCTTGAATTTGTTTTTTATTTGTAAGCTCATTAGGGTACTTACTGATTTTTCTTGAGATATACAGTTGTAAACGTATTCCATTAGTGCCTACTTTAAAACCTAAAAATTCAATTTTCTCTTTTTCAATAACTGCCTTTTTTCACTAAGGCATATGTCTGCTTTGATGGTCATTTCCATAAAGAGATTGAGATGTTTCTAATGTTCTTCAGTTGAGCTAAACAGGATATCATCTACATAGACAACAAGAAAACTATTTAGATGTTTAAAAGCATTGTCCATTCTTCTTTGGAATATTCTTGGTGCATTTTTTTAGTCCTAATAGCATGACTATCCATTCATAGAATCATTCGAGTGTGCTTAAACCTGTGTATTTGATGTTATTTTCTTCCATTTTGATCTATTAGAATCCTGATTTACAGTTCAACTTCGAAAAATACCTTTTGTTTTTAACGAGATTGATTAAAACTTCTTTGTTCAGTGTGAAATACTTATCTGTTTTGATAAACTGATTTACCTTCTTGTAATTTATTACCATTCTAGCATTTCCCCTTCTTCGTTCTGTTTCGTTCATTACCATAAAGGTTGGCGAAAAAATAGGCTCCTTTGAAAGGTCTAATTAGCCTTTCTTCTAATAGTCCTTCAATTTGTACTGAGAATTCTCTAATGTCTTATTCAGAATATAACATAGGTTTTTCTTTAATATAAATTTCTTGTGTTAATTCTATTTTGGCTTTTGGATGTTCTGGTTTCCAAAATTGCAGAGGGTTCTTTGAGTAAATTTGTTTTAACTTAGTTAGCGAATCTTCTTTTTTATTATGTTTACTTAAAAGTTAGGTTTTTGGATCTGTATTTGAAGTGAAAGTTACGCATATAACCATATCCACTTCACTTCACGCATATTCTGTAAGGGTGTTCTAATGTAGGAATTTAAAGAGTATATCCACATTTAGCCGTTAAATGTACAGTGTATGTAGTTTGGGTAAACCTTGCAAATTGTTTGCGAAAATCTTCCAAGTAAAATATCTGTGAAGGGGCTTTCTTCCAAAAATTTTCCAATTATGTCTTGAATCATTAGTCTTAATCTAATGCCTTGTAAGTTTTTAACTAAAACCAGTTGTTCTGTAGTATTGCGTTTAAAGTACCATCCAACTTTTCTTTTAAAGAAATCGTCCATTTTCTTCTTAATCCGTATTTTCATCTTCTATTGAATCATAACAACATGGAATTTCATTGAAAATTTCAATTTCAACTGGGTATAGTTTGTCTTTAATGTCCTCAAATTCTTCGGAATAGAGTTTTACAAGATTCGCTTTTCTTTTTGTGCAATCAATAGATTTATGTTCTCTTTGTCAACAATACTAGCATTCACAAGTAGTTGGTTCTTTTTTTCTTTTATAATAGCGATTTTCAGGTTTTATTATGTCTCTCTTTATGGTTTTATGTTTAAAATGTTGACTCTTCTTGCTGGGTTTGTTCAGAGGAGATTGAGAGTGTAATTTTTCTTATTAGTTTTAGACCTCAAATCTTTTGTTGTAGGTTTCATGTCTTTCTTTCTATTAGGTCTAAATTTTGGGTATGGTTGACACCCATATTATCCTGGTTCTCTAACATCTTCGCAATAAATTGTTATTTCTTTTACGTATCTTCTTCCTGTTTCGTATAAACATAATCAAGTTATTTCTCTAGTTATGCTAGTTTGAGTTGCTACAACTAATCTAAAGAACATACGTTGACTTGCAAATTCATTAAGCATTTCTGAAAAGTAATCATTCCATGGCGGTGGACATTTGTTTAATAGGAGCGGAATGTAATTTTCTTCATTTTTGGATGAATCATATAGTTCATAATAATATTTATCAAATTCACAAATGAAGTTTTTAAAATTGCATAGGTTGCAAATTTTTAAGTTGGTTAATCTGTATAGAGTTACTCTTCCTTTTTCCTTAATAGCTTGGTTAAAGTTGGCTACAAATTCTATCCTTCAAATTGCTCTATTCAGTATTTTTCTAGAGTCCAAACTGTAACACCCCCGACCTCACGCGGATCGTGTTACACGCCACAGCCTTCCCCTGGGGAAAGACTGTTAAGGTAACTTGCTTAAACCTATTTGAAACATAACATATTGAGACTTAATATTTAAAACTTAAGCCACTATAACATAATTGGGTCTTGAGTTTAACCCTAGGGCTAGGAATGTTAGGATTTTCTTAATTTCTGAGGCAAAACAGGCAGAATTTCCCCTGAAAACTGACTATTTCCCCATGCCTAAACCTTACATTACATCCCTGCAATTCAAAAAGGTACTAAATAACACCAACAACTCAACGGCTACACACCGGAGTTCACAACCCTACGGGCCACACGCCCGGAGTATACAGAGCTTTCTATTTTTCATAAACCTTACAAAAGATAAATTATTACATAACCTTACAAACATAATCAATATTACATAGTCACGTCATAATCAAACCAAGCAAGTCCATCCTTGTTGCACTCCACGCGTCAATCACATACCTGTGGATCTGGGAAAAGGGGAAAAGTAATGGGAATGAGCAACCACCGCTCAGTGAGTAAACCATCTCTTCCAAAACATACTTAAAATACATATTAACTTACGCAAGCCTTTCGTAATTCATTTTAGTTGAAGATCTTTCACATAATACATTATATTCGAACCATAAACCGAGTAAAGGAATAATCATACCAAAAGGCTTAACTTTAGAAGAAACTGTAATGCATTGATTTGACATAATAAAGCTATGCAAACCCGGAAACATAGCATAAAAGGGGTTTTACACATAAGTTTCACTTACCGAAAATCATACATAGTAACTTATTCACGTAAATAAGGAGGCTAGACTCTTAGAGGTACTTTGTCACTGCCATCCCGAGTCGGCCAAACTCGAGCGGCAACATACGCCTATCCGGACAGACATCATACTATGTTGAGACGTAATTTTCATACTTAGACTTCAGAAGGGAATCAAACCACCATCCCTGAATCTATCATAACGTAACATATGTGGTACCAGGCGGGAACTAAGCCACCATCCCTGGATCTCAGACTTAAGCTTAAAGTTTCTAGAGTAGCTCCTTTACGAACACATAGACATAAACATAACCACTCGTTCACATACATACTTATACTGATTCATATATAGGTCTTAGGAACTTATAATATTCATACACATACGTACTTAGTAGACAAACATGCTTATACGTATTCATATATAAGTTTAATGAACTTAAAACATGAAAACATAATACACATACATAGTAGACAAACATGCTTATACGTATTCATATATAATTTTTATGAACTTAAAACATGATAACATAATTTTCTTACGATTTTAGCTTTAGGCAAATAACAAGAAAGGCCTCTTAAAAACATGGTGAGTATACTAACTCATGATTCAAAACTTCGTAGTTACTGGCGTGCTCTTGAAAGTTAGGATTCGTAAATAATCACCTTCAGTTGCCCTTTTACGCTCATTACAATCTTTTAAGCACAAGCGATGAACATGATACAAGCCAAGTTTACTAATCTCATAAATTGATTTCGTGAATGGTTTAAAAGCTTTTCACACTCGAATTAAATTTGCTAACGTATAAACTAACTTTGTAAAATACAGTTACGAATTCGTAAAACGACTTCGTTTCTAATTTAGAAGCTTTGTATGAACATAATGCGTTAGTTAACTCGTAAAACGATCTCCTTTTAGACTTAAAAAGCTTCTTATAAGGGTAATAAGTTGGTTAATGCTTAAAACGACTTTGCTTTAAACTTAAAGGTTTCTTATAAAGGTAACACGTTTACCAAATCGTAAAACGATTTCGTTTTCAACTTAAAAGCTTCTTAATAACGTAATACGTATGTTAGTTTGTAAAACGACTTCGTCCTGAACTTACAAGCTTCTTATAAATAATATAAGATCTGTTAACATGTAAATCGGTTTCATAAGTAACTTAAAAACTTCTTACAAACATAGAAGGGTTTATTAAATCGTAAAACGACTTAATTCCAACTTAAATGCTTTGTATAAATATAATAGGGTTGCTAAATCGTAAAACGATCTCGTTTTCAACTCAAAAACTTCTTAATAACGTAAAACAATAGCTAACTCATAAAACGACTTCGCTTTTCAGCTGAAAACTTCCTTTAAATGTAATATGTATGCTAAATCGTAAATCGAAACTCGTTTAAAACATACGTCCTTAGTTAATGCTTAATTCAAACTAAGTTCGAAGCTTAAAGGCTTCTCATAAATGTTATAAGTCTTTTAACACATAAATCGACTTCCTTTGCAACTTCAAGCTTCTTAAGACGTAAATATCTTGTTAAGTCGTAAACGATGTCGTTTCTAACTTAAAAGCTTCATATAAGCGTAATACGGCTACTATCTCGCAAAATGACTTCGTTTTTAACTTAAGAAACTTCTTATAGGCGTAAAACGTTTGCTAGTTTGCAAAACAACTTCATTTTTGACTTAAAAGTTTTGTATAAACATAATACGTTTATTATCTTGTAATACGGCCTCGTTTTTCACTTAAGGGCTCTTTATAAACATAATAAGTTTGCCTAATCATAAAACGACTTTGATTCTAACTTGAAAGCTTCGTATAAGCGTAATAGGGTTGCTAAATCATGAAAACAACTTCGTTTCTAACTTAAATGCTATGATTAGCAATAAATCTAAGCTAGATTCATTTGAAAACTCTATTTTAAAACATCTAGCAACCTTTCAAGAATACATTGGTTCTGGCCTATCATAGCGATGCTTAATTCATTTGCTTGTCCACACATACAATCGAATTCATACAACAACAATCCAATCTACAAATTCAGTAAACTAATTCATATAACTATCATTCGAAATCCTTAAATTAGGAAGGATTAAAGGTTTACCCACCTCGAATTCAAGCTATATGCAGGTAAATTGGCTAGATTGAAGCTAAATTTCGAGCTCCACACTCTCAGAAAATCTGCTGACTTCACGTGAGGTTCGAATCACCACCAAACCAAAACCCTAACTCGATTTTTCTGAGAAATTAAACACGATTAGGAAGAATCTAGGTCAAGAATGCAATTTATAGATGAAGGAGGAGTTCGAAATCACCTTGCATGCACCGAGGTTGCCGGGTGTTCAGCTCGTACACGCCCAGAATTAGCCCAACCATGGCTGATTCTCGTCCCACCGCACGGAATCAAGGCCACCGGCACCTGGGTTGGTCGGATTGGGCTCGGTTTCGCCAGTCGTGGTGCGTGGAAGGGGGAGAAGCGAAGGAGGAGATGAGGAACAGGGAAAGCAGAGCAATGAACGGGAAGAAGAAGAAGAAGAAAGAGGAAAGAGAGAGAACTCGGGGGGGTCGCGGCACTGAGAAGGAAGGAAGCGATGAGCAGAAATTACTAAGTTAACCCTGATTCATGTTCGATAACGCTAGTCTACTTCGTAACCTGAATTCTAAACCCAAATCGATAATATGATCCTTCATCAACCATTCCTTCCCAAATATCTCTAGGTTCGATTTAATAACATCGAACTATTTCTAAGGTTGACAACCTAATCGTATTTCGGTTCCTAATCGATTTAGTACTCGTTAATAACTGTTAATAATGCTAATTAAAATTATCGAAAGATTTTCAAAACTTATAACAATAACATTATTATTGGCGGCAAAACTATTCTTTTTAATAAAATCAACGCTCACATGGGCACATAGAAAATAATTTTAGCTCATATTGCTAATAAAATACGGTTTTTATAATGTAAAAGGCGTCAATTGCTAAATCATCAGTCGAATCTCCAAGTCTCTAATCCTAAACCGAAGTACTTAATATAATCGCTCGCCCACTTACTCGCCCTTGATTATGTTAAGGATCGATTTAGTTACTTACATAAATAATCCCAAGGTTCGACAATCTAGTCATATTCGCTTTGGTTGGAGCTTCAAAAAATCGAAGGCTATTCAACTTATACAACTTCAGACAATTTATTTTTGGAGTCTGAGATTGGATAGGTTAATAACTTGGGCAATAAAGTAGTGCTAGGTTGGCAAATACTAAAATAAAATTTTCTAACTCAACAGGTATAATATTTGATAAGCAATTACGACAAAAATGCGGGTCTCACATTTCTCCCCCACTTATAAAAAGTTTCGTTGTCGAAACTTATGCGCTTTGGTCACATGATGCGAAATAAATCCATATATACTTATATAAAAAGGAAGTACTTAAAGAAAGATTTCTTACCGACTTTCATACACATCATGGAGCTGTGAGATTGGAGGAGTCATTTAATTCTTGCTTGGAGATTGTTGCCGCCTTGCCTATTTGCTGACTGAGTACTTTGATTAGCTTGCATGTTTTCCTGTACTTTCTTCGGACATTGGTTTTGGTAATGTCCAATTTCTCCGCACCCAAAGCACGCCCCAGTTAATCTTGCACAAGGTCCATTGTGGAGCTTGCCACATGTATCGCACCGAGGCCTTGGCTCATATGGAGTGCGGTCCTTCTGGGATTGATGATTGGAGTTAGGCTTCCGCCCATTTCCACGTAATCCTCCTTGTGAGCTCTCGACCTCACGCTTCCTTTTTTGTTGCATAGCTAACTCAGATGCCTCAGACTCCTCTATAACACGCTCCACTTTGATAGCTTTTTGGTACATCGTTAGGAGATTTGGGAAGGTTAGTGCAGCATGTTTGTTTTTAACTTGGATTTGAGGCCTCTCTCAAATCGTTCCATTTTCATTTCCTCATTCGCCACTTGATGAGGAGTAAACCTACTCAATTCATTAAGCTTAGACATATACTCAATAACTGGCATTTTTCCTTGCTGTAAGTCCAAAAATTCCTGCTCCTTAGCCCATTTTACCTCCTTAGATAATATTTTTCATCTAATAATCCCTTGAACTGCGCCCAAGTTAGTGGTTGTTCACCTTCTTTTGGCGTAACGGTATCCCACCAAAAACTAGCATATTTCTCAAATAAGTGAGCTGTGAACCTCACTTTATAATTGGCAGGATACTCCATGACTTCGAACAATCCTTCAATCTTTTTCTTCCAGTACTCATACTAATTTGGTTCTGGTGTTCCGTCAAACGTAGGTAGCTTAAGCTTCAAAAATTTAATTAGCATCTCCATCCCATCATTTGGAGGCGGAGGTGGAGGAGGATTTTGCCTCTCTTCTGACATATCGTATACTATCTTAACTCCTGCACTTGTAATAAGACTCGAGGTCACTTATGTGCGTCATGCACATGTATTACTTATAAACGAATCTCCATCAACCCCCTCCTAGTAAGCTTACAACAATTTAACACTTAACACTTAACACTTAATATACAACATACATCGCATAGCACATAACACGTAGCACATAACATAAAACTCTTAGCACATAAAAACATATTGGCGAGTCAAATATCATTTTCTTTTATCATTTTATAAAACCCTATAGCTCTGATACCATCAAATGTAACACCCCCGACCTCACGCGGGTCGTGTTACACGCCACAGCCTTCCCCTGGGGAAAGACTGTTAAGGCAACTTACTTAAACCTATTTGAAACATAACCTATTGAGACTTAATATTTAAAACTTAAGCCACTATACCATAATTGGGTCTTGAGTTTAACCCTAGGGCTAGGAATGTTAGGATTTTCTTAATTTCTGGGGCAAAACGGGCAGAGTTTCCCCTGAAAACTGACCATTTCCCCAAGCCTAAGCCTTACATTACATCCCTGCAATTCAAAAAGGTACTAAATAACACCAACAACTCAACCGCTACACGCCGATGTTCACAACTCTACGGGCCACACGCCCGAAGTATACAGAGCTTTCTATTTTTCATAAACCTTACAAAAGATAAATTATTACATAACCTTACAAACGTAATCAATATTACATAGTCACGTCATAATCAAACCAAGCAAGTCCATCCTTGTTGCACTCCACGCGTCAATCATACACCTGTGGACCTGGGAAAAGGGGAAAAGTAATGGGAATGAGCAACCACCGCTCAGTGAGTAAACCCTCTCTTCCAAAACATACCTAAAATATATATTAACTTACGCAAGCCTTTCGTAATTCATTTTAGTTGAAGAGCTTTCACATAATACATTATATTCGAACCATAAACCGAGTGAAGGAATAATCATACCAAAAGGCTTAACTTTAGAAGAAACCGCAATGCATTGATTTGACATAATAAAGTTACGTAAACCCGGAAACATAGCATAAAAGGGGTTTTACGCATGAGTTTCACTTACCGAAAATCATACATAGTAACTTATTCACGTAAATGAGGAGGCTAGACTCTTAGAGGTACTTTGTTACTGCCATCCCGAGTCGGCCAAACTCGAGCGGCAACATACGCCTATCCGGACAGACATCATACTATGTTGAGACGTAATTTTCATACTTAGACTTCAGGCGGGAATCAAACCACCATCTCTGAATCTATCATAACGTAACATATGTGGTACCAGGCGGGAACTAAGCCACCATCCCTGGGTCTCAGATTTAAGTTTAAAGTTTCTAGAGTAGCGCCTCTACGTACACATAGACATAAACATAACCACTCGTTCACATACATACTTATACTGATTCATATATAGGTCTTAGGAACTTATAATATTCATACACATACATACTTAGTAGACAAACATGCTTATACGTATTCATATATAAGTTTCATGAACTTAAAACATGAAAACATAATACACATACATACTTAGTAGACAAACATGCTTGTACGTATTCATATATAAGTTTTATGAACTTAAAACATGAGAACATAATTTTCTTACGACTTTAGCTTTTGGCAAATAACAAGAAAGGCCTCTTAAAAACATGGTGAGTATACTAACTCACGATTCAAAACTTCGTAGTTACTGGCGTACTCTTGAAAGTTACGATTCGTAAATAATCACCTTCAGTTACCCTTTTACCCTCATTACAATCCTTTAAACACAAGTGGTGAACATGATACAAGCCAAGTTTACTAATCTCATAAATCGATTTCGTGAAAGGTTTAAAAGCTTTTCATAATCGAATTAAATTTGCTAACGTGTAAACTAACTTTGTAAAATACGTTTACGAATTCGTAAAACGACTTCGTAAAACGACTTCGTTTCTAATTTAGAAGCTTCGTATAAACGTAATACGTTAATTAACTCGTAAAACGATCTCCTTTTAGACTTAAAAGTTTCTTATAAGGGCAATAAGTTGGTTAATACTTAAAACGACTTTACTTTAAACTTAAAGGTTTCTTATAAAGGTAACACGTTTACCAAATCGTAAAACGATTTCGTTTTCAACTTAAAAGCTTCTTAATAACGTAATACGTATGTTAGTTTGTAAAACGACTTCGTCCTAAACTTACAAGCTTCTTATAAATAAAATAAGATTTGTTAACACGTAAATCGGTTTCAGAAGTAACTTAAAAACTTCTTACAAACATAGAAGGGTGTATTAAATCGTAAAACGACTTAATTCCAGCTTAAATGCTTCGTATAAATATAATAGGGTTGTTAAATTGTAAAACGATCTCGTTTTCAACTCAAAAACTTCTTAATAATGTAAAACAATAGCTAACTCATAAAACGACTTCGCTTTTTAGCTAAAAGCTTCCTTTAAATGTAATATGTATGCTAAATCGTAAATCGAAACTCGTTTAAAACATGTGTGCTTAGTTAATGCTTAATTCCAACTAAGTTCGAAGTTTAAAGGCTTCTCATAAACGTGATAAGTCTATTAACACATAAATCGACTTCCTTTGCAACTTCAAAGCTTCTTAAGACGTAAATGGCTTGTTAAGTCATAAATGATGTCGTTTCTAACTTAAAAGATTCATATAAACGTAATACTCGCAAAATGACTTCGTTTTTAACTTAAGAAACTTCGTATAGGCGTAAAACGTTTGCTAGTTTGTAAAACGACTTCATTTTTGACTTAAAAGTTTTGTATAAACATAATACGTTTATTACCTTGTAAAACGACTTCGTTTTTCACTTAAGGGCTCTTTATAAACATAATAAGGTTGCCTAATCATAAAACGACTTCGATTCTAACTTGAAAGCTTCGTATAAGCGTAATAGGGTTGCTAAATCATAAAAACAACTTCATTTCTCACTTAAATGCTATGATTAGCAATAAATGTAAGCTAGATTCATTTGAAAACTCCATTTTAAAACATCTAGCAACCTTTCAAGAATACATTGGTTCTGCCCTAGCATAGCGATGCTTAATTCATTTGCTTGTCCACATATACAATCGAATTCATAATACAACAATCCAATCTACCAATTCAGCAAACTAATTCATATAACTATCATTCGAAATCCTTAAATTAAGAGGGATTAAAGGTTTACCCACTTCGAATTCAAGCTATATGGGGGTAAATTGGCTAGATTGAAGCTAAATTTCGAGCTCCACACTCTCAGAAAATCTGCTGACTTCGCGTGAGGTTCGAATCACCACCAAACCAAAACCCTAACTCGATTTTTCTGAGAGATTAAACACGATTAGGAAGAATCTAGGTCAAGAATGCAATTTATAGATGAAGGAGGAGTTCGAAATCACCTTGCATGCACCGAGGTTGCCGGGTGTTCAGCTCGTACACGCCCAGAATCAGCGCAACCATGGCTGATTCTCGTCCCACCACACGAAATCAAGGCCACCGGTACCTGGGTTGGTCGGGTTGGGCTCGGTTTCGCCAGTCATGGTGCGTGGAAGGAGGAGAAGCGGAGGAGATGAGGGACAGGGAAAGCAAAGCAATGAACGG
>JAKOGI010002687.1:0-10000 GCA_029747015.1 Carnegiea gigantea | reverse complement strand
ATTATTTTTAGAGAAATTTTTTCTAGCATCCCAAATTAGATCTAATAGGAAGGATATATGTGGTATCAAACGAATGAATGGGGAAACTTTTTGTGAATATTGGGAAAGATTTAATAAATTGTGCTAGTTGTCCCCAACATCAAATAACTCGACAGTTGTTGATTCAATATTTTTATGAAGAGTTGCTTCCTATGGATCGTCGATGCTGCTAGTGGGGGGGCTCTAGTTAATAAGACTCCAACAGAGGCTGGAGATTTATTCAATTTGATGGCCCAAAATACTCAGCAGCTTAGTGCTAGGGAGTCACAAATTAAAAGGTTAATGAGATTGGATCTAGTTCATCTATAGAGAGTCAGTTATCTCATATTACTGCTATATTAAATAAGATTGTTACTGGGCAAGTATAAAAAGCAGTCATATGTGGCATTTGTTGTCTAGAAGGGCATACTACTGATGCATATCCTACACTTTAAGAAGGAAATATTAATGTTGTCTATTCTAACCAAGGTCAAATGAGGCATGATCCATATTCTAACATCGATAATGAAAGATGGAAAGATCACACTAACCTTAGGTATGGCCCTAAAACCAATCCACTTGGTTTTGATCAAATATCTCATGAACCTTCTAATCAAGATAGGACCAACTTCCTACTAGAGCAAGTCCTTAAGAAGATGCATGATAGGTTCCAGAGTATGGAGATGACTCTTAAGCAGGTTCAAGAGAGACAAACTGCAACTGATACTATAGTTAGTAACTTGCAGGCTCAAATGCAAATAGGTTACCATCTCAACCTTACCCTAACCCTAAGGGGAATGTTAGTGCCATGACACTTAGGAGTGGGAAAGAGCTAAAAGAACCTAGAAAGATTAGAGAATTAGAATCTGAGTTTGAGGTCAAAGGGGCTAAATCAGAGTTAGATACAGATTCTAATCTAACTATTAAGGAAATAGGAGAGAAGAAAAGAGAACCTTTTAAGCCAATTCCACCCTTTCTTAGTAGATTTCGAAACCCTACCTCTAAGGTGAATGAGGCTAACCAAGAGATCTTAGAGATATTTAGAAAGGTAGAGATCAACATACCTCTCCTTGATGCCATTAAATAGGTGCTCGTTAGCTAAGTTCTTGAAAGAATTGTGTACTACTAAAAGAAAGTTAGTAGGGAATGAAAAGGTAAGTGTGGGGGAAAATGTGTTTGTAGTTTTTCAAAGGAAACTCCCCCGTAAGTGCAAAGACCCAGGTGTGTTTTCTATTCCTAGTAAAATAGGAAATCTTTACTTTGATAAGGCTATGCTTGACTTGGATGCTTCCATTAATGTTATGACCAGGTCTGTTTATAACAAACTAAACTTAGGAGAGTTAAAGAAAACTGGTATAGTGATTCAATTAGCTAATAGGAGCAGTACTTACCCAGATGGAGTGTTAGAGGATGTCTTAGTCCAAGTGAATGAGCTTGTGTTTCCTGCTAATTTTTATGTGATGAACATGGGTGATGCATGTCATGATATTCCTATCTTACTGGGTAGGCCATTTTTGAAAATAACTAGGACTAAAATTGATGTACATGAAGGAGCGTTAACTATGAAATTTGATGGTGAAGTGATTAAATTTAATATTTTTGATGCCATGAAATTTCTTGCTGATGTGAATTATGTGTATGCACTTGATGTTATTGATGAGTTGTCCCAAGAAATTTATGACTTGTCTTATGAAGATGAATTGTTTACTGGACTTATTAAGAGTCTTGATCATGCTGAGTTTCAAAAAGTGTCATACCAGGTTAATGATAATCTAGCTAATGTGGTAGGGTCTTTATTCCACTTGCAAGTGCATAATAGACCTAACAAGTGTGAATTGCCTGAAAATCATGCTAAATTACTTCCCTCTAGCATTTCACCCCTAAACTGGAATTGAAACCTTTACTTGAGAATTTGAAATATGCTTCTTTGGGGGATAATGAAACTTTGCCTATCATCATCTCTAATACACTTACCCTTGACCAAGAGGAAAAACTTGTTAAGGTGCTTAGAGAACATAGCAAAGCAATAGGGTGGACATTAGAAGACCTCAAGGGACTTAACCCTATCTTATGCTCACATAAGATCACATTAGAGAAAGATGCTAAGCCTAAGAGGGATCCTCAGAGGAGACTTAATCCACCTATGCTGGAGGTAGTCCAGAAAGAAATTCTTAAGTGGTTAGATGCGGGAGTAATATACCCATTGCTGATTCTGAGTGGGTTAGTCCTATCCATGTGGTTCCTAAAAAGAGGGGAACAACAGTAGTGCAAAACAAAGAAGGTCAGTTGATACCTACTAGAGTCCAGAGTGGTTGGAGAGTGTGTATTGACTATAGAAAGCTTAACAAGGCCACTAAGAAGGATCATTTTTCATTGCCTTTTATGGACCAGATATTAGAGAGATTAGTTGAGAGGTCACATTATTGTTTTCTAGATGGTTATTCAAGTTATATTCAGGTCCCTAAAGCTCCTGCAGATCAGGAAAAGACCACCTTTACCTGTCCTTTTGGCATTTATGCTTTTAGACGAATGTCTTTTAGTCTATATAATGTACCTGCTACATTTCAAAGATGTATGATGAGTATCTTTTCTGATTTTATCACCAAAATTATGAAAGCTTTCATGGATGATTTTACTGTACATGGTGATTCATTTGATTAGTGCTTGCATCATCTTACTCTATTGCTTAGGCGTTGTATTAAGACTAATTTGGTATTGAATTTTAAAAAGTGTCATTTTATAGTGGAACATGGGGTGGTACTTGGACATGCAGTGTCATCGAGGGGATTAGAGGTAGATAAAGCAAAAGTTGGCATCATTCAGCCTTTACCTTACCCCAGGTGTGTCAAGGATGTGGGATCATTCTTAGGGCATGTAGGGTTCTATAGGAGGTTTATCAAAAATTTTTCTAAGATTGCTTCTTCTTTATGTGCCTTGCTTGTAAGGATGCTTTATTTGATTTTAATGATGATTGTATGAGGGCTTTTGACTAGTTGAAGTTGACGTTGACTACTCTACCTATTGTGCAACCCCCAAATTGGGTCTTACCATTTAAGTTACTGTGTGATGCCAGTGATAAGGCAGTAGGGGTAGTTTTAGGTCAAAGAGTTGGGAAAGTACCTCATGTGATTTACTATACTTCTAGAACTCTTGACTGTACACAGTGTAATTACATAACTACAGAAAAGGAGATGTATGCTGTTGTTTTTGCACTTGAGAAGTTCCGTCCTTGCTTGTTGGATGTTAAAGTTACTATTTACTCTGATCATTCTGCTCTTAAACATCTACTAGAAAAGATAGATTCAAAGCCTAAATTAATTAGATGGATGTTACTATTATAAGAATTTCAATTGGAAATTAAAGATAAACCTGGAGCTGAGAACTTAGTTACGGGGGAAAGGGATCGTCCTTTTAGTGATTGTTTTCTTGATGAAACTTTGTATGCTGTCAATAGTAGATTACCTTAGTATGCTGATATTGTGAACTACATAGTCACCACAACTTTTCCCATTGACTTGTCTAGAGCTGAAAAGGAAAAGATAAGAGCTCAATCTAAATATTATGTTTGGGATGAGTCATATCTATGAAAATTTTGTAGTGATCAGATAATAAGACGTTGTCTTGATGACAGTGAAATTCATTCCATTCTAACCTTCTGTCATTCTTCAGAAAGTGGGGGACATTTTGGATCCAAAAGAACAGCACATAAAGTTCTTGAGTGTGGATTTTATTGGCCTTCTATTTCTCGTGATGCTTATGATTTTTGTAAAAGATGTGAAGCAAGCCAAAAGACTAGAAATTTATCAAGAAGGAATCAAATGCCCTTATATAATGTTTATGTTTGTGAAAGTTTTGATGTATGGGGTATTGATTTCATAGGACCCTTTTCCCCTTCTTTTGGGTACACTTACATTCTTATACTTGTTGACTATCTATTCAAATGGGTAGAAGCTGTAGCTACTAGAGCTGATGATGCTAAAACTATGGTGAAACATATTAAATCTCTCATTCTGCATAGATATGGAGTGTCAAGAGCAATCATTAGTGATAGGGGGGCTCATTTTTATAATAGAACTTTAGGTGCCTTGTTAGTCAAATATTATGTGACTCATAAGGTATCTACTAGTTATCACCCCCAAACAAATGGCCAAGGTGAAATATCTAATAAAAAAATCAAGAGCATACTTGAAAAAGTAGTTAGGTCAGACAAGAAAGATTGGAGTCTTAGGCTAGATGAGGCTCTTTGGGCTTATAAAATTGTATACAAGACCCCTATTGGTATGTCACGTTATAGGTTAGTCTTTGGGAAGCCATGTCATCTTCCTATTGAGATAGAACATAAGTACTATAAAAATACATCCAATCTGCGATGGAAATATCGACGGAAAAAGTTCGTTTCTCCGACGGAAAAGTGGATCTCCGACGGAAATTACGATGGAAAATGTGTCGTCGAGATTCAGCTCGTCGCAAAGACTATTCCGACGGAATCCGACGGGTTGCAACGGAAATTCCGAAGGGAAAAGTCCGTCGGAAACCCATCGGACACCTGCATGTTTGAGGAAAAAAATTGAAAAAATTTGATTCAAAACCCAAAAAAAAAAATTTAAAAAAAATTAGACTCGAAACCCAAAAAAGAAAATTTTTTTTTTAGAAGCTTGAAAACCCAAAAAGAAAATTTTTTTTTAAAGAAGCGTGAAAACCCAAAAAGAAAAAATTATAAGAAATGTAATACGTACGCATGTAATAATTACTTTATGTATATCTGTCAAAAGAAATGTGCTAAATTAAATATTAAGTACGACATTGTTTTGAATGTACACGCAAATTATTAAACTAATCAGAGTCGGATAAATTTGTGAGATCATTGTCATTGTCATTTTCGGAGTCCTCTTCATCGTCAGGATTCAAGTTGATGTTGGAGGAGCCTGCACTTTGACCTTTAAACCACCGATTTCACACCTCATCTAATTAAACAAAACCAAACAAAAAAAATTACCATTAACATACTCACCAAACTTAAATTAATATATACTTAACATATATACATAAATTCACAAAAATAACAAGAAAATTAAACATACTACAAAAATCATACGTGATTAACATATCTAACATTTTATAATAAACGAACTCATTTTACTTAAATTATTCACATCAACAAAATATATTACACATGCTTAATATAGTTAACATTTTAAAATAACTAACTAAACACATCAAACTAAACAAACATGCTTGCTTTCAGATTAAAATTCACAAAAATAAACATCACATATCAAATTAACATAATTTTAAAACGCAACAATTCTACTAACCTTCAACACCGAAAAATCGAACGTATTACCGGCGCGAGGCACGGCGGGGCGGCGGCGGCGAGGCGGGGCGGCGGCGGCGGCGGCCACACTCGAAAATTAAAAAACGTAAAAAAAATCAATTAACTTAACTATTTCAACTTTAAACAACATATTAAAAAAAAATAACTTACCGATCACTTTTCCGATCACCAACACCTTCAACCTTCACTCTCTTTCTCTTCTCTCTCTTTCTCTTCCACACTCCTTCTCTCTCTAGATTTGCATTTGCCGGCCAAACAAACCCCCTCTCCAACATTTAAAACGCACCCGAACGCTTTGCCTCGAGATCCACAATTTTGTCCGCCCGAAACCGACGGATTTTCCGACGGAATCCGATGCAATTCCGTCGGATTTTCCGATGGAATTTCCGACGGAAAATGATTCCGTCGGAAAATCTGACATTCGTCGGGCCCCGTCTGCTTTTTCCGTCGAACCCTCTGATATTTTCCGACGTCCGTATTTCGCGTCGCTTTTTCCCTCGGAGATTCATTGCGTTTTTGTAGTGGTGAAGCAATGTAATCTTGACTATGAGTCAGCAGGAAGAGAACGTAAATTGCAGTTGCAGGAACTAGAAGCGATTCGCTTGGAAGCCTATGACAATTCAATCATTTATAAAGGTAAAGTCAAAGCATTTCGTGATGCTAAATTTGTCAGAAAAGAATTTCAGGTAGGTGAGAAAGTGCTATTATTCAATTCAAAACTCAGACTCTTTCCTGATAAGTTAAACTCTAGATGGTTAGGACCTTTTATGGTAGTAAAAACTTATCCACATAGTGCTATTGAGATTAAATCCTTTGCTACTAGCAAGATTTTCAAAGTAAATGATCACAGGTTAAAGCACTTTTATGAAGGAAATCAGGTATGCTTAATGGAAGAGATCCAACTAGAGGATCCATGAGCTCGTTTGCGTCGAGCCAACGACTACAAATAAAGGCCTTGATTGGAAGGCAACCCAACGTTTTTAAGGAAGTACCTACTTAATTTTACTTTTATTTTCATTATTTCTATCTTTTTGCATGCATTAGGGACAATGCATGAATTAAGTGTGGGGGGTGTATCCTGCATTTAATTCCTACAGTATATATTCTTGAAAAAAAAAACAAAAACAACCAAAAACAAATTTCTTCTTATAAATAATGCATGATATGAGTTTATGCTAGGCTTGCTTGCTTAAAAATTTTTGTTTTCTTAGCTAGTTATAGTTTATTCTTCTATGAGTGAAGACTTCTGAACATGCTAGTTGTCATTCAGAGAAGTTTGAGTTGATCCTCATACATCTCTTTAATGAGTAGCTGTCATGATTGTTCATCTTATTTGGTCATATATTATATCTACTTCAAAGGTAATAAAATGACCTATCCCATTTCCTAGACTATTGAATTAGTAGAATAACTCATAAAAAAAAAAGAAAAAAAAAGAAAGTCAAAGTCGGGAATGACAAGTACCCCATTGAGGCATGCGCTACTGGGTGTTGCCCTTTGAGGCAATACTGTCACTGGAAAGCTTGCTTCCCATACTAGTGAGTCAATAAAATAAATTAAAATAATGATGAAAATAAAATGTTTACTCCAACACCTCTACTTGGGTGAGTGTGAGATAGGGAATGTTTAATTGCTAAGACACTATATGGGCCCCGAATATATGCGCAAGTGGAGTTTTGGGGAGAAAAAAAACAGAAAGAGAAAAAGAAAAAAATACAAGGCAAGTTTAGAATCAATTTCAATGAGTTATTCCTTCTAACTCAATTGTCTTTATAGCCATACCGTATCTCAGTTTTTCTATTGTAAACTTTTTAGACCTCTTAATCGGTATATGCATACTCAAAAAGATATGGACAATTATTGATCTTGTTACTTCATTAAGGAAATGTTATGAGGTCGATGAAGAAACTCTTTGATGGTAGTTGGATGTCTAGTAGTTATTCACTCGTGGAGGAAAAACTAATTAATTTTCACTAAAACTATTTCTAAAGCAAGCAAATGCCTACTATGAATATCATAGTTATACATGACTTTATAAGAAAGCAAAAGGGCAAGTTTTAGGTTGAGTCTAAGATTTCTTTGCACGAGGACATCCAAAGTTTAAGTGTGGGGAATTTGTTAAGTCAAAAATCATGCATTGTTTTAATAATTATTTTGATTGTATTATATATAGTATTTCATCTAATTTATTTTATTTTATATATTTTTCAGGTTGAGCATTAATAAAATAAAACCGTGAAGAGAAGACGTCAAAGTTCAAATTTTACACGCTAGGCTATCAAGTCGGTCCAAGAATAATGATTTATGAAAAATATTATTTCCGTATTGATTTATTTGGGTTAGGGTTACAAAAGTATTACTTCTAGTTGAAGAGAAGCTAGAAGACTTGGAAGAGAAGGAGTCTAAGAAAAAAAAACCCTAGTAGCTAATATTATTAAAATCCTATGCCACCCTTTTCTCCTCATCATCAAATAATCAGCTTCATCACCATCTTATAAAAAGAGGAACCCACGGCTGTTTCATCGCTTGCCACTATTCATGCCCCATCATCAAATCACCTTCTGCCGCCTCATCTCTCACACAACCCATGCCTAACCTTCACACACCTCACCATCTCACCTCACAAACACCTTATGCATGCCTAACCCTAGCTACCTTCTCTTCCATAATACCCACGTAGCCTTCTTCATCTCCTCACCTACAAACACACGCTAGCCTCTTATCCTTCACAACCCATGGCTGCTCCATAATACACATCACCATACTCCATCATAAATCATCATCATCGTCACGCCTTCTCGTCTTACCCATGCCTCATCTAAGAAAGACCACCACGCCAGCCACTTCAATCACCCACACCTAAGTAGACTTCTTTTATTCTCATTCTATTTTTTATTTTATTTTTTTCTTTTGCTTAATTTATTATTAAACATAAAACCTTTGGTTAATTCTTATGATTTTATTTTTAATATGAGTGAGTAATTTCCTTATATCTAGTATAATCCATTTGAAACCATGCTAAATTAATTATTTTGAAACAAGTTCTATACTTTATTGTCTAGTTGATTGTTATTCATGATTTTATAGCGATTAGTATTTATCGTTCATGATATTCGTGTTATATTAATTAGAATTCATGCTAGTTAGTTTAATACGAATTCATATGATAGTTTAAAAGGCTTTAATACGTAAAAGTTATGGTCTTTTAGGCAATAGCATCACCCTAATTAATTATGAATGGGCTTAAACCCATCTCTTTTAATTAGTTTATAGAACTTTGTTAAATCAATTTGTTGGTAAATTGGTTATAAAGTGTTAGATGATGTTTTTCTAATACGTAATGCTCTAGTTTGATTAAATTCTTGCACTGGTATTAGGGTTATCAAAATTAGCAGAGTTTATATTAAGGCTGAACCTAAATTAACTATAATATAAGAAAAAACAGGAAAGATCTGCTGGTGGATGTCTTCTACAATCTAACTCATGGATAAAAAAATGGATTTGTGTGTTAATGATAAATATTAATTTGTATGGTGGATATAAATTATGCTAAGTATTTTTCATAAATTGGGTATCTTTGATCATTATTTGTTGCGTTTTTTTAGTTAATTTATTTAGTTGTCAATTTTTATTCGTCAATTTATAAGTTTTAATATAAATTTTGCTAACCCCCCCCCAAAAGAGTAGTCTTTTAAGAGTATCTTGGTAATATTAGATCGGTTAGATTTTGACTTTTAGTATGATTATCATTTTCAGATTTAATTTATATTATGTTTTGCTGCTTAATTATTAGTTTGTTAGAAATTAGGTTAAAAATAGTTCCTTTTGTGTTTTTTCAAGTTTTAATCCATCCTAAGGTTTATATAGTGTCCTATTCTACCTCTATTTAATTTCAAAAGTTTTGAAAATTATTTGATATTTTTTCAGAATTATTTTGTGAATTGGATATGTGTAGGTTTTTATTTCAATTAAGTCTGAAAAGTACGTTTTTAATTTTTACTTCATGTTTTTCAGGTCCTGTTAAGTCCAGAAAATTACATCGTAAAACCTAGGCAATTTTCTAATTTATTTGCGTATTTATATTAGTTCAGTTTATTTTTCTCTAATTTCAGATTTTATTTTCTGTTTGCAGTTTCTGGAGTTAATTTTTTGTTTTGATTTTTCTGAATTTAATTATATATAATTTTGGAGTTATAAACTTATTAACCTGTAGAATATTAATTTGGATTACTTTTTGTAATTTTTAATATTAATTTTCCATTTGTTATTTTCTGTTTTAATTTTTAGTTGAATACTGTGTTATTATTTCTATTTTTATTTTGCCAGATTATTTTGGATAGTTATTTACTGTTCTATTTCTAGAATTAAATTTAGAATATTTAGGAGCATCATTAAGTATTTCTCCAGATCTTTATTTATTAAATTTGATTTATTTTCGAAATACAAAGAGAAGAAGCAATAAATTAGAGAAATAAAATTGTTGAGAATTAAACTAGCTTTTTGACATAATATTTCCTCGTGGGATCGATCTCTACTTTCCCATGCCATAAATATTATCTATAAATCGAACTAGTGGTCAAATTTATAACTCTATGACAAGCTATATATATATATATATATATATATATATATATATTTATTTATATA